>CAUYSK010016193.1:0-66562 GCA_963575035.1 Avahi laniger | reverse complement strand
CCACCATGCCCGGCTAATTTTTTCTATATATTTTTAGTTGTCCAATTAATTTCTTTCTATTTTTAGTAGAGACAGGGTCTCGCTCTTGCTCAGGCTGGTTTCAAACTCCTGAGCTCAAACAATCTGCCCGCCTCGGCCTCCTGGAGAGCTAGGATTACAGGCATGAGCCACCGCACCCGGCCTGACAGTATTTTTTAATCTAGTGCTCTCATACCAACTTCAGTGTGGTAATGATTGTTTTTTCTCACCTGGAGCCATACTTGACTAACCTGGTCTTAAATAGCTCAGTATGAGACAGTGTTCTCCAGAGAAACATAACCAGTAGGATACTGTATAAATGGAGTTACCCTTAGTCTCTACCAGTTGTATAACACTTTAGGATTAGATTACTAACTAGGTATGGGTACATCGAATCAGAGATAATAGTGTTTATATCTATAAAATTCTGCCTTTTCTCTTGTCCGTGATGTTGTCATAGCATTTGATTTTCATTCAAAGGATCTTATCTTTGTTGCCTACAAAACATCTGAGTTATCTATGTGAAGGTCACCAAGAATGGTCTTGTGACACGAAGAAGGTAATATTTGGTTCAGCAAAACCTCTTTAGCTCTAGTCAAAACTGAGCTAAGCCAGGCCCCTCTGGGTGTCAGATATTTTTGGAATTGTGTCTTTTTTATTTTTCAAGTTATTCGATCACAAGGTAGTGATGAGTAACAAAGGTGTGAAATAGGAAAGCTATAATTTTTCCAACTGTGCCTTTCATCATTTTTCAGATGAACAGTTATAATTATGAAGTAAATATGGAGTATAGGTAGAGAAGTAGGAGTATGTGTTTATGAGTATCATAAATGAATAAATCTCTAACTTCTTGGTCACCTTAATGCCCATCTGCACACACACATGCACATACATGAAAAAGAAGAATTATAGATCTGACTTCAAGGATTTTGTCTGACTTTCCTTTGAGAGTTTCTCATATTTTCCTTGCTTTTCATGAGTTTGGTAGTTTTGAGCAAGGATTGGTCAAGGATTTAGTAAAATATCCTTTAATTTACGTTTGTCTGATTTTTTTTTTTTTTTTTGGTTATGCTTATACTGAGGTTATGGGTTTGTGGGAAGAATACCACAGAAGTGAAGTGTTTTTCTTATCACATCATATCAAGGTATATACGATCACTGTGATGTATTACACATGATGTTACTATAATGCATTATTTATAAATGAGCTAGTTTTTCCAGATCTCCCCACTATAGTTACTCCTTTACCCCTCCACCTGCTTTCCATACTGTGTTCCTGGGAGCAAGTCACTAACTAAACACAGTCCGTGCTCAGGGAGGGGGTTGTGGGAGGGATTTCCCTGGGGATTTTGAGCAGCAAAAACAGTGCAAGCCCCCGAATACTGGGATCATCTTTCCCACCACGGGGAGAAAGAATCTGTGAGATACGGAAGCAAACACCCAGGAAAGTGGAACAGAGAGATGAAGTCAGGCATGGATTCTCAAGGACAATACCTAGATCGCAAAAAACTGTTGTGCCGAAACCAGAGTGAATCCTTAACTTTTGTTTGTGTGAGCTTATAAAATTCTTCTCCTGACGTCTCACTTAAGCTTATCGGACTTGTCTTTCCCTCATAACCGGTGTATCTGCCGTCCACTTTTCCTGCCCTTCCTCCCCTTTATAATGCCACTGCAAACAAGGAAGACAATTCTTACTGCACTCCACTCTTCCACAGAAATCAGCCTGAGATCTTTTCTCTTTAAATGAGATTCCGTAAGTTTTATTTTGAAATTTAAGCCAAGTTTAATTCAGTTATCACAGCACAAAGTAGGTATGTACAATATTATTTTATCCAGAATTTAGTTTACAATTTCTGATGCCATCCAAATACTGTTGTGTTGATGAAAAGAAAAATTAAGATGATTTGAGAAAAGTGATCTATAGAATACCTTTGAGCGTTCATTAATTCTACTGGCTATGACCCAACAGCAGGCTTAAGATGAACTCCCATAATCAGCTCAGCAAAATACATTCAGAATTATAAGGTGATCCCCAGAAAGTAACCTTTAGCGTCTTCTCCACATGCAAAGTTGGAATTGCCACAGAACATTGGCAGGACTATCTTCATGTTTTCTATGACTTTACATAATGAATTAATTTAGAAAAACCTGTAGCTCATAATTAATATGTTTCACTACTATTAGCATAACTCTTACAGCCTAACTGAATTTCTTTGATAATTTGTAAAACTACTTATTAGCGCAAAATACACTGACAAAGGTAACTGTGATTGTTTTAACTCGGCATGCTTAATATGAAAGTATTTAAATCAGTTGGTTAGCTAACATGCATTCTATATTTGGTTTCTGTTTTGCTCTTTTTGTTTTTCTGGGCATAGATGATTGCAGAGCGGCTCATGGGTAAATGCATAATTCCTTGATGTTCCTTCTCAACTTACTTTCCAAGTGAAGAACAATGTATTTGAAAACAAGTAAGACTGTCAATATCATAGGGGCAACTTTGTGTTTCCTTCCCCATTTCCCCCCTTAGGCAGCAGGTAACATGGATTAGATTAATCGCATTCCCCGTCATGCCACATGGTTACGACTGGTCCTTTCAAAGCTCATTTCTTATTTTATTCACTCCTTTTTATTCTCATATATCACTCTAGTTCTTCACTTATTCTTGAATAGGTAATTTTTTGAATGTGTACCTTTTGTTTGTATGCACTCTTACAGGATGAAGAGGATTATTTTCAATGCATGCATTTTAAATTTTTATCATGAAAAAATTCCCAACATATTCAAAAGTAGAGAAAATGGTGCCACGTACCCCTATGTACCCATCACCAACCAACAATTATCAAATTATGATCATCTTTATATAATCTATGCTGCCACAGAATTCACACCTTGCTACTGGCTTATTTTAAAGCAAATTCTAGGCATCATTTAATTTTATACATAAATACTTCAGTATGTATCTTCTAAAGTTAGGGACTCTTAATAAAAGACATAATGATAATACGATTATCACCAAACTTTAAACCAAAAAATAACAGTAATTCCTTGATACGAGAAAATGTCCAGTGTTGACATTTTGCTGATAATCAAATATGTATATTTATAATTGATTTGTTCTAAACTAAATCCAAATAAGGCCCACATGTTACACTTTGATTTATCCCTTAATTTTTTTAAAATCAAGAATTACTCCTTTTTTCTCCTTTGTAATTAACTTTTCTATGAAACTGGGTTGTTTGTCCAGTAAATTCCCCACATTCTGGATTTTGCTGTTTGCTTCTTCATATTTGACATATCTCTCTGTTCAGAAGTTCAATTTCTTTTGGAAAAATATGTAGGTGCTGTTTCATAATTCCATTGGTAGTGGCATCTCTTTTTGATATATTAGTGGCCATTGTTGACGATTACCTAGATTCATTATTTGTATTTATAAAATATTAATATAATAATTCTATAGTTTCTTCATTTATTAGCTGGATGTGTCTACAGAAGAAATTTTTCCTTATGAATGATAGGGTTACTCTAAGATGCTGTTCAAATAGAAAAAGTTAAATGCTTGATTTTTCCTTTTATTTACCTGTTTTTAGAAAAATAAGTTGTCTTCCTAATATTATTTAAATTGAACCAATGGGAGTCGTAAACCATCTTGAATCCATGGATGTAGACCCACAGATACAGAAGTCTGACTTGATACTGCCGTAGGACCAGGCATATCCTTTGCCAGCTAGAAATATGAGGCCTCTCTACTACTTCTTGTTGTATAATCAAACTTCTCAGTATTTTTAAACTTATAATAAAAGAGATATAAAATCATCCTTGTTTTAATCCGAGTTTTGATTACTTTGCAATCTTGGAAATTTTCATACTTCCATATATATGTAGCTATTTAATAAGGCATTAACCATAGGAATTCTTATAATTTAAAAGACACTTATTTCAGGTAGTAAAGACACAATATTAAAAAGTTCAATTAGGTCTGAGGTTTTATAGACCATGAATTAATGGCATCAGGGGCCCCACAAAGCTAATTAATTTGCTTAAGGTAGTTAAACAAGAATATGACCAAGTCCAGACTACCTTTAAAATGATTAAAGATGCCAATGTGACAGGGCGATGTGACTGCATAACCAGCATGCCCAGAATGCAGTTGTCAGGACGAGGTCATGGTTTGTGCCTTGCAGTGACAGATTGGGGATCAGGAAATAGGCAAATAAGAAGGCAGCCAGGCTGAGGTCAACAAGAGAGGCAAAAGTGGTGCTTCGAGTTATTCATTTTTATTTAAAAGACATCAGTACTACTAGCTAATATTTTTTATCAGTGATTTTGAGCCAGACTCTATACTATACACTTTTGCACATATTGCCTTATGTAATTGTGACAACAACCATATTTCGCAGGCATTAGCCCCATTTTATAGATTTGAAGACTATTGAGACTTGGAGAAGTAATTTTCCGAAGATTACATAACTCGTGAGCAGAAGAACGAGAATTAAACTCTGGACCTGGCCTTCCTTGAGCTTGGACCTCCCTCTCTGTTGCCAAGTATGAAGCAACCAGATGGCTGTCTGGGATCCTCCCTTCTGCTAGCAGGTGGACACAGTAATGTGCCCTAGCCCCTGCTGATCTCCAAACTAACTCATTGCTATTCAAAAGAGTGACAGGCTTGGGATCACAGAGTGCAAGGAATAAAGTTTGCTCTTTATCCAAGATTGGGATCCATCACCCACGAGTTTTGCACTACGTGTTAGTACTGGGTTAAAAACTTTTCATAAAAAATTTTGTTAAATCTTTGTCATTAGATAGGCACTGTTAGTATTTCCATTTTGAAGATGAGTAAATTGAAGCTCAGAGGTAAAGTGAAATCCTCAAATTCCCCCAGGCACTAACTTAAGTGGCAGAGTCATTACCTCGATGGATACCTGTTTGACTCCTTTACTGCCTTCCAATTGCAGGCATAAATTCAACCCTCACACATAATTGGAATGTAAACAACTATAATGACACATAACTTTTTGTGGCTACTCAGGTTCCTCTTCTGTAAAGGAGGGATAACAACTTCTAAGCTATAAGAAACCTTGGTAAGGTTAAATGGTACAATGTAAAGCAATTAACATATCAGCCAACTAGCTTCTCTGATCCCGAAATAAATGATCTCTTCTCTTTGAACGTATGCCATTTTACTAATTCATTCATGAATTAACAAATATTCACTGAGTGCCTATCACTAAGCAGGCCACGATTCACTGGGTTCATGAATGCAGCACGTGTGGATGATTGAAAACTTGTATTCTAGTTCCCATCTCCCTTACCGGAGCAGAAAATTTTAGATTAAAGAGCATTGTTAGGTTTTGTCAAACAAAAGAATGAATCATGCTCTAAAAGCTAAGCTTGGGAGGCAGTACAGTGCAGAGGAAGAGATAAATAACTTTGGGCATGTTACTGAACCTTTCTGTTTTATTTTCCTCATCTGTAAAATGGGAATTAAAACTGATTGGGCTGTAGTGTGAATTAATGAGTTAATATATCTGAAGCACTTAGAACAGTGACTGGCATAAAAGTAATTGCCTTGTCACCTACTACAGCTCTTGCCGGGGTCTTAGACCCAGCTCTGCCATTTTCATGATATATGAACTTGACCAAGTAACTTCCCTTTTGGAGCCACAGTATCTCTAGCTAAAAAACATATTGATAAACTTTAAAAAGTACTTATTGAGCAATTAATCTTTGCCAGAAATTCTCCTAAGCTCTGGAGATAAAGTGGTGAATATGATATACAAAGGCCCTGCTCTCAGAAGTTTGTATCCTAGTGGAAAAAGAAATACATAATAGTCAGTAAATACAGAAACAGTAAAGTGCTTTCTTATTATGAAAAAATGTATACAAACACAGCAGCAACAAACCCAGGGTGATGTATGAGAAATCACTGGCTGGCATGCAGGGGAAACTTATCTTAGGGAAGATCCTTCCTCAATCCCGAGAAATTTGTATTGAGCCAAATGATGAGATGAAGACAGCCATGCAAACTCTGGGCAGAGACCATCCCGCAACACAAGCAAGCAGGCGGTTTGCTTTGGAAAAGAAAGCCAGACGTGAAGGAAGTTTAAATTTAGTAAATTTTCTTCCAGTTTTTACTTTAATATTTAAAAAAATTCTGAGCTTTTTAAGACATAATTGGCAAATAAAAATTGTTTATATTTATGGTATACAATGTGATAGTTTGATGTATGTATATATTTTAAATAATTGATTAAGTCAAACTCAATAACATACCTATCACCTTATGTATTCATCTTTTTCGGTGATAAGAACATTTCAGATCTCCTCTCTTAGCAATTTTTAAGTATACACTATATTAACTGTAGTTACCACGCTGTACAATAGATCCACACAACCTAGTCATTCTAACTGTAACTTTATTTTTCACCCTTTAACACATGGGAAAAATTGTAACTCCCTTGCAGTAATTTTTGAAGATAAAGTGAGATAATGTACGTAAAGCATCCAGTGTAGCGTCTGGGATGAAGTAAAGTACTCAATATATGCTTCTACCCTCTCTCATTTTGGGCTGGTGTTAATAACTCATCATCTAACCCTGAAATGACACCTAACATGCCTACATTTGACAGAGAACAGGCTCGGGATGTGCTTTTTATTTTGTGAGCACCGTGTATTAATATACTAGAAGGGATGGGAAATGATTGAAGTCTCTTTGTGATTTGTCTTTCCAATCCTGTTCTGATTTAGAGGTTTCATTCCCTGTCATCATCTACTTTTTAAAGCTTCATGCTTAAACTGGCACAAAGTCAAGAAATGCTTCTAAAAAATGAAAAGGTACCAGAGAAAATAAAATTGGATGTCAATACATTAAACTTTTTTCTCCTCGTGGCTGGTCATCACAAAATATCATAAAATCTGTCATAATAAAGGGCAATACCTTATAAATGAGCTGATGAAGCATAAAAGGATGAAGATGATCTGTATTCAACCAGCCAATGAGATGGACGACACCAGCTTTTTGTTGTTTATGGATAGTTAAGTGTAACACAGATGGATACAGCCCAGGAAGAAAAGTTAAATAAGAGTGAATTCACTGTGTAAGCAATGATTCCAAATTGACCCAAGACTTAGGAAGCATTGATACTTTATCTGTCAGAGTTCAAAAAAGCCACCATCTTTCATTTCTGTTAATATCCATACATTTCATCACCTCTTAAAAAGTCATGATACTGAGTGTTTCAAATTCCAGCACCACTTTTGCAGTGCCCAATAACAGGTAATAATGGCCTGTTCCTGCTTTGATTATGATGAGGCTGACAGTAGCAACAGTTACTATTTATTGAGTGGTAATCACATGTTGGGAATATTACGAAAGTCCTTCCTATTTGTGGCAAGAGAGTAACGACAACCTGGTATCTTATTTGTTCCCCTGCATTTTCTAACTCAATCATGGGCAAAGCCCCATGACTGTTATGATCAATGTCTGTGATGTGGATCACGTTCAGCGTAGGAAGTGAAGCATGCGACTCTCCAGCTGTCTTCTCCTCCACTACGGGCAGGAGACTCTTCAGCTGTTAGTCGCTCCTTTAGCCTGAATCCATGAGTTACTTTGTGGAACAGGAGCCCTACCGACCACATTGGGCAGGAAGCATGGTGACAAACAAATCCTTTTCTTCTTAAGCCACTGAGATTTGGCAGTTAAATTGTTACTAAATACTATACTAGTCTTGACTAGTATAATAGTATCATATAATTAAATTCTTCCAAACAGCCTTGAGGAAAGCACCATGATAATATCTCTTTTACAGATGAAGAAATTGAGGCACAACCAGTAACCTCCTTAACAGGTTAGGAGTTAAATAGCTATTAATCTAAGGATAATAGGTTAAGAGTTAAACAGCTGCTAAGTAGAGAAGCTCAGTATTGATAACAAAATCTGAGATTATAGAAATTCAACTCCTTGCAAAGTGATAAGAGGATAGTATTTAATTCTAGCCATGGTTCGAATCTGGCTCAATGTTCAAATGAAGTAACCTTGGGCAGATTACTTAACCTCTTTATTTCTCACATTTTCTCAGCTAGAAAGTGAAGGTAATATCAGTATAGGACTAACCAGGTTTATTGTAAGAATTAAGGGAGCTGATGTGTGTTAAATGCACAAAATTGTCTTTGGCACATAAAGTTTATTTATTACTGCTACTGTTAAACTTGCCTATCAAAGAACCAGAAACAAATCAATTTACAAAGGAGAACATTATTATATACTGGAATCCCGAACCTCTCTTAATTTACAAATCAGGCAACTGAGGCCCAAGAAGTTACTTGCTTGCCCAAGGGCACAAAACAGAAGAAAACTCTGACTTCCTCTCTTCACAGTCCAATGGGTTTTCCGCTTCACTTTGCTGATTCCAGCTCTGATGAGGTCAACACAGGGGAAAAAGACAGGAATGAAAATTCTTCATCACTCTCACACTAATCTGCATATGCCTGGTTTCTTCCTCCTTCCAAAAGTGCTGATGAGCACCTTGCTCATCGCCTTAAATAATGCAGATCATGAGAAATACAGCAGGTCAGTGAAAAGCTAGACTCAACCTCAGAAAGGAATTAATTGCTGCTGGTTTGATGGCAATGCCCTCTTCTCCATCTGTCTTTCATGTGGCATTTTTGACACCCGGGCAATTTTTCAGGTTAAGATGGTGATAAGATAGTGGTAGTTCAGCATCCTACACAAACAATTCTGTCTTCTTAAAAAGGAGAAAAGGAGAGAGGGAAGGAGGGAAGGAAGGAAAAGAAAAACATCAAGGAAGAAAATAAAGAGAAGAGAGAGAATAATACAAATGTCACCATTGCTCTTTTGCAGTGACAATGTGTATTCTAGTCTGATGTTGGAGACACAACTCTAACTGCAGCTGTTGAATTGCTGTTGTGGGCATTTGAATATTTTGAAGATGCATTAAATCTTTGCTACACCTGTAGTTATACAAGCAATATAAATTAATCAAAAATTTCCCTTGCAAATATGGTGATGCTTGTGAGTTGTCTGCTTTTATTTTTTTTCCTTTCTTGATATTAGCTGCTCAACAGATTGCAAAGGATTTACTTCATAATACAGCAGTTTGCCTTTTTTTCCCCTGAAAATTAGTCTACCACCTGTTTCATCACATTGATAGCCTGTTTCTCCATGTCTAGGAGCCTTCCCTGAAACCATCTTCTCACACTTGCTGTTTAGATTTCTGTAAACAAAGAGACAGCTATTGGACACCTAGAATAATGGAAGCTTTGAGCCAAACCCTGTCTGATTTCCTTTTTTCTTCTTTCTGCTTCCTTCCCAGGTGACAGATACCACTAGTGAAATTGACATTATTGGAAAAAAAGACTGGGTTCCAAAGCTGATTCCAAAACTATGGCAACAATTCTACCAGGATGCCTGGTATACAATAGGGCCTATTTGGGGAAGACAATTGAAAAATAGTGGAAAAACTTCAAATTAAACCCACACAAAACTTGAGCATCATAAAATAGTCAAAATGACAGATAAACAGTTGTTTAATTTTTAACTTTTCCCCAAGTGTCCTGATACAGTGTAAACACATAGAGTCCCTGACCCACATATGGGAATCCATTCAGTTGCCGATTATTCATGAAGTCCCTACTAGATACAAGGCTTTGAGCTAGTTTCTACAGAGATGAAAGTAAGAGAGACTACTCGGATAACGTGAAGCTTTCGTTCTAGAGAAGGAGAGACAGACAAGGAAAGAAACCAGCAAGGTAGTTCAAAAAGTCATATGTATGATGATAGAAATAAAACAAAGGTTGTCAGGGAAAGGTCACGGAAGGCCTCTGTAAAGAGAAAGGTTTGAGTGGAAATAATGAAAAAGGTAAGAGAAGGGTTCAGGGACACATATATAACCCTGAGGAACAAATGGGCTGAGCCCCTGAGGGACAGGGGACAGATTCAATAGTAATCAGTGACATGGTTCATAGTTACACTTATTTCACCTACAGAGAGCTCCTCATCCGTTTTAATCTAGCAAGGTATATGAAAAGAGTCCCAGTGGGAATTCAGATTCTGGGTGTTTATATAACTGTGATTTCTTTGCTAGAATTATATGTTGAATAATCATGTGTGTATGAATAGGTTCATACACTCAGCAAATATTCCTGAGTGTGTGCTCTGCACAGACCCTCTAGCTGGATTCTCAAAAGTGCATGTGTAAATGTAGATCCAGACCTGTGAAGGATTAGGAAGCCCGAGTCTCTTAGCTGGAATCTGGGGAATGAAATCTTTGAACTAGATGCAGATTCTAGATGGTTCCTCCTTATCCAGAAGTCCAGGAGCCACAGGGCAATAATATACTTTCTTCATTCGTTTGGGAAGAAGGAGGAATCTGTGAAATCAGTAGAGGCATCTTGAGACTGGACTTTTCAAAAACACACAATAAATATTGTGTGTATGAAAAGAAGTTCAATCATAACTCAACCACCAACTCATCTGTAGTTCTGGGGAAGTTGCCTCTGAAATGGTTTCCTCAACGCAAAAATGGGGTAATACTGCGACCTATGCCTTTGAATTGTTGTATGGGAATGACTCATTTTAGCGTCTGGCATGCAGTAGGCATTCAGTAAATGCTTGCTTTTGATATTCTAATTTTTCTGGAATCCTTCCCCTTTGGGTTCTTTGACATGAGCAGTGAGAATCGTTAGAGAAAATATAACAGACACAAACATCACATGAAGGGATTAAGCTCCAAAAGTTAGGATATAAGGGAAAAATTACTGATGATAAAAATAATTCCTAGATTCTCTTAGAAGTCCCTGCATTACAAGCCTGCCTAAATGTATGACTCCTCTGTATGAGAATCCCAGGTCATGGGTTCAGAATACCCGAATCCGTACAACAGGTATAGAATGAATCCTCATCATTTAATAAGCAGTTTAAAACTCTACTCAAAATGAATAAAGATAATTTAACTTTATTATTTCAAAAAATTCAACTTTAATTTAGTATTCAAGAACTTGTCTAGAATTCAGCATATTTTGCATTGCCATCTTAATTGTTTTCCTGATTATTTTATATCCTTAAATTGTCTACATTTCATGTAGGTAAATAAAATTAAATTCAAAAAAACAAAGAAAAAGTGGCCAGAGAGGCTTTTGGGTCATTTCTCAAACCTGAAATATACAAACTACCTTCTTATTCTCTCCCTGGGACCATCTGGAAAGATTTGTCCAACACCATCCAAATCGTCACAGTCTTTCACTTGCGGTGCTGAGACAGGTGGACAAGGAAAGATGCACCCCCAGGTGAGCAACGTCTTCTCTTGTCCCACCACATTAGCCAAGACCATCTCTATCTTAAAGCTAACACCACTCAAATCCATCCTTTGCTAACCTACCAAAGGATTATTTAGAATTCACATACAGCCATGTCATGGCCTACCTTAATGCCATTTAACAATGACAACAAATGAGACAGGCCTAAGTGGCCCACACCTGTAATCCCAGCTACTCAGGAAGCTGAGACAGGAGGATTGCTTGAGCCCAGCAGTTCAAGGCTGCAGTGAGCTATGATCATGCCACTGCACTCCAGCCTGGGCCACAGAGTGACCCCTCTCTAAAAAACAAAAAACCCAATTATAACAAATGACTTATGGGGGAAGGCAGGAACTCAAGAAGATTAGTGGAAATGTGGAAACATGTCAGGACTCAAAGGCTCAGCTTCAGATTAGCACTGTTACATACACCAACACCCCTTTGGCCAAAGGGAGTCATGTCATGTGGCTAAGCAGACTAGGAAGGAAAAAAAATACTCTTCTCCAAGTGCCTCAATGTGTCTCTGATAGAAGCTACCTTTAAAGCTGCTCCACACCAAACTTGGTGGCACCACTTCAAAAGTGGCTCAGCTATTACCAATATCTTAAGGTATGAATTTCCCAAGCTGACTCCAATTCTCATACAGTGTGGCTATTAAATGGCACAGCAGGGTAACTCCAATGAAGAGGTTGAAGTGAAATGACAACTAGATGTCAGGCTGGAGAACATGGCAAGAGACTGTGGGTTTCGGAGCCAGCAGGATAACAAGTAGGTATAGACATCCACAGAGCGCCACTGGGAGCATCGCCCAAGGCAAGTTCAAGATGTTACTGGCATCTGACTCCAGCATCTGACCCCCAGGAAGTTCGTACAATAGCCAGAGGACATCAGCCCAAGGCTATCAGCTGTTGGCCTGCAAACAACCAAGAAGAGGTAGACCAGGTACTTCCCTCAATTTGTCCCATTCTCTAAGTCTGTATAACATCTTGGAACTGGAAGCTGGAAGGTGGTGAAGTTAATGAAAAGATGGAATGATTTGAGCCAAAGGAAAGTCTATATACTAAATGGACCATTTAAATATCTATATAAAATAGTTTTTGGAATTTGAAACAAACATCAAAACAGTTATAAATAAAATATATCAGTTATAATTCCCCCAGAAAATCCCAGTTGTGATGTAAAATAATTTGGTTACCTTATAAGTAATAAATTATTTTGTTTATTTCTTAAATTATTCTTGGGATGTACTCTTATAATTCCTGATTTCTGTATTAGGAAATTGGGTGTAGGCTTCAATAACTGCATCTGCCAGGGTTGCTGGCTATAAATAACATAATTCATTCAAGATGGGTAGGCAAGAAGAAAACTAATACGTGGAAATAGGTAACTCATAGAATTTTTGGAAGACTCGAGAAATAGGCTGTTAGCTAAACTTTCAGAACCGTATATCATACTACCCCTACTATGATCAAGAAGCTACCTCTCCTGCTCCCAACCACAGAACCCTACTGCCTTTGCAATCTCTCAGGACAACAAAGTGAATACTTCTTTCTCATGGAATTAATGTCCAAAATCAAATTTCTTAGAGTTGAATCTGATTGGCAGAGCCTAAATCATGAATACGTAACTTAGCAACCAGAAAGGATCTATGTATATTCTCCATTGCAAAGGCAAGAATCACACTGTGGGGAAGTAGTAAAATGTGGAATCTTTAAAAATTGTAAGTACCCACAAGTGAAAGATGTCCATAACTGTAACCTGCCAACCACCATAATGTTTAGACCTAAGATCCTAACAACTCAGCCTGTGAGCAAGATTCATTGTGATTTGAGGCTGCCATCCTGTGTAGCCGTAGCCCTTACGTGCCATCATCTGTAGGTAAGTGGTCATTTTCCCATAAATGATTCCATTTCCCACCCTTCTTGCTTTTCATAATATTAGGATGCCTCACTGCCCCCTTCCCATTCCAAAGATGTACACTTTTTTAGTCTAAGATTTATGCATCCTTTAGGGCTCACATCTTCCAAGGAAGGATCACTTCCTTTAGGAAGGGTTAGATGTTCTTTCTTTCTGTGTTTCTAAACTATCATAAATGTATTCTGTCACCTCCCTTTTAATAATCCGTGTATGTTCCAAAGACCAACTGAGATCTTTGAGGACAGAGGCTATGAATTAAAAAACACCAAAACCTATATGTTTTCCATATAGAGCAGCCCAATAAACATTACCAAATGAACTATATAGAATTCAATATTGCTTCAGAACATGGTTTCAAAACATCAGTCTAGGAAGGAATTATACAGGTAATACAGTTCAAGCTCCTCGTTCTGTAGGCGAACAAAGTGTGCCCAGAGGAAGGACTTATCCAAGGTCACAAAAATAAATAGGACTGACCTCCTGGATGGCCACAACTCAATAGCTGCAAACTTCTTATTAAATATGTACCATGTGATATTTACCAGAATAGGAAATTGCAAATTTTTGTCTAATCTGAATAATAGATGAGTAAGAAAGACATTATTATCCACATTTGACTGTCAGGAAATTGAGGCTCAGACAAGTAAATTTATATTCTCAATGGTAAATGTCTAAAACCAGAGTCAAAACCACTTGAATCAAATCCTGCATGCTTTTTCTTTCTCTTTACTCTTTCCAAATATCCATTTTAAAATTGCCTTCCTCCTTCCCTGTAAGGAGTGAAAATAATAATAGTAATAAAGCCATTGATAAAATTTAATTAATTAATATGTATGATGCTTAAGCAATACATATTAATTATAACATCACTTTATATGCATGAACTCATTAAATCCTACCTGGTATATCTTATTTTTATCTTCATGTAACATTTATGTAAACCTAGACATAGGAAAAGGCTAAATAACTTGTACAATGTTTTACGTTTACACCCAGAACACTGTATTTTAGTAGCAAAAATTGTCTCATTCTTAACCTGGAATTAACCTGAAGCTCTGCTACTTTAAAAAGAAAAAAAAAAAAAGACTTTTATTTTCTCTCTTATTGCTGATCCCTTGATAATGCTCTTTGATAATGACAGAGCTCTACCTGTTTTCCTAACAAAAATGCTGCAAGATCATCAGGTTTGTATTACCCCATGCTCACTCCATCGTATCCAATGGAACATAAAACTACATCCTAGAATTTTCTAACGGGTAAAATGATGACTGGATTGTCAGGAACCACTTCCACTTGTGTTCGAGGTATCAAAACACTCAGGATGCGTGAGAAAGCCCAGTGGCATCATGAACTCAACAGGACTATTCTATTCTGTGAAGAAGGATACTGCAAATTGCTTAATTTGCAGAGAACTCAGGAGGAGGCGAGACACACCTACCACACCTGTTGAAAACGAAGCTTCACTAGCGTAACCAAGGCTACCTTCAAATATAGAACATTCTCCTACAGGAAGTGTCATACACAGAGACAGCAGCTGGGGTGAGTGACAAAGACAAGGGATTAAAGTGATATGTCCTGGGAACAGAAGTCAATGTGACCTACAGACCCACTGCGTCCTTATTAATGAGAAAGCATTCCTGGGTGCCGCTTGCAGGGAGAGAGGAATTTAGCCCACAGTGGCTGCAAAACAGCTAGAGCCTGCTGGTCGTCTTCCACCAACATCAGCTGAGTCAGCTGCTGAAAAGGGGGAGGAGGAAAGAGTGGAAGGCAAATGTGCTCTACTCTCCGTTGATAACATTATCGATAATAAACTGCTGTTAATAAATCCTCACTGTGTATCGGGTACGTCCCATACATTGATTCATTTAATACTCACAGTTGCACCAGGACGTAGGGCTTATTATCTTGTTCTATTTCATAAGTTACCAATTAAAATGGACTCTAGTTAATTTAAGCCTAAAAAGACACATATTGAAACATTACTTATTAACATATTTCAGAATTGAAGGAAAAGTTGGGTAACCAGGCCTTTGGAAAGCTGGATCATTAGTCAAGGATTCATGGACAGTCTCTTCTGTGTCCTCCCTGGCCCTGAAATGACTCAGTTCAGTCCATTTTCCTTCTCTGTGTTCCTGTGTTTAATCCTCAAATTCCCAGGGGCATGAGTCTTAGTGGCTTAGTCTGGATTCGATTCTCATCTTTGGGTAAGTACAGTAACTGATAGCCTTGCCAAGACTTCTTATAATACTATAGGGTAGTTACCCCCTCCCCCCAAAAAGCAAGACAACAAATACCCAAGGCATGAGGAGAAAGTGGGGGGGATGGAAACACAATAAGACATTGCTGTGGTCTCAGCCATTGTGTCCTCCCAGTATCCGTAGTTGAAACCTCATCTCCAGTGCAATCGTAGTAAGAGGCAGGTGTTTGGGAAGTGATTAGGTCATGATGGCTCCACTCTCATGAATGGGATTAGTGCCCTTATAAAAGAAGTCTGAGGAAGCCTTTTTGTCCCTCCACCATGTGAGGATGCGGTGAGAAGATGCCATCCTTGAAGCAGAGAGCAAGCTCTCGCCAGACACCAGACCTGCTGGTGCCTCGATCTTGGACCTCCCAGCCTCCGTAATAGTGAACAAGTTTCTGTTGTTTATAAATTGCCCAGTCTGAGGTATTTGGTTATAGCAGCCCAAATGAACTAAGACAAGTCCACTATACCAAAATAAAACATTATTCATGTGAAGAAACAGACACAGATATTATTTCATTTTGTCACTGTTGCATGGGCTGTAAGCAGCAGTTACAGAATTGAGCTCACCTTTGTCTGATGCCAAAATAATTGTGCTTAATCTTTACATATGCAGCCTCTACTATAATACTAGCTGTATTCGTACTATTACTTTGTAACAGCTTGTATTTTCTGAAGATGTCATTGTGCGTGTGTGTGCGTGTGCACGTTTGTGTGTCTGTGCTTCCCTCCATATGCTCTTCCTACAGTGTCAAATGACACTTCTCCAGCTAAAAGCCCAACCAAGAATCAGAGTACATGTTCCTTTACCTTGAATTTTCTCAGGGGTGTGTTACTACTGTGACCCATAAAGTGTGGTAGAAACGATGCTCCGTGACTTCTGAGGCTAGGTTATATTGTGGAGTCTCTCCCTCCCTCCAAGTTTGCCCTCACAACCCAGCCACAATGCCCCAAGGAATGTGCGATCAATGGAGAGGCCACGTGCGGATGCTTAAGTTGAGTACAACACAGACTGCCAGAGCGTATTTGAGCCCACGGGTGATTCTTTAGCCTTCAGGCCACCACAGCTGATGCTGAGTGGAGCAGAGATGAGTCATGCCCACTGAGCCTGGCCCAAATCACAGACTCTTCAGCAAAACAATGTTGTCATTATTTTAATCCACTAAATTTTGCAGTACTATGTTATTCATCCACAGTTACAGGAACAGATCTGGAGCCTAGAAGTGGGTTGATTTTATAACAAATGAAAACATGTGGAGATGACTCAAGGACAGAGAAGTGGGAGAAAAAGCAAGCACCATAGAAATTCTGGACAGAAGCCAGGAGACACTTAAATTGCTGTCTGCGATGGATTAGGAGAAAGTTAGGCATTAAAATAAAATAAGGAAAATCTATTGGCTGCTGAGAAAAGGGGATCTTTGTTAGTGGCAGGAAATTTTGCATCACCTGTGGTAATTTCTAAATGAAAAGTGCACCCAATGAGCTGAATGGTCCAGCTGAGGAGATTTTAGGTAGACTCTTGCAAGTGCTTCCTAACTTCCTTCCATCACCCATGGTAAAATATGAGAGAGCAGAGATTAGCTAAAGAAAAAACTATTAAATATAAAGAAGCCAGGAACTTTTGAGTTCATAAACAATAATGCCATTTCTCACTTCCGGCCTCCTTATATAGCAAATGATGCTAAAACTAAGAAATGGCTTCTAGGCTCTGATAAAATCCAAGACACTCTCAGAGAAACATGGTCTAAAGATCAAGCTAAGGCTGTAATTGCAAAACACTGTATTGCGACCTCAGAAGGATTAAGCTGAGATTTTGTTGGGGTGGCTTTGTGCCAGTGAAGGGTCCCTAATGCAATTCAAAGGAGGTTCAGAAGTATCTAAAGAGAATTGCACTTTGCAAAAATAATACCATATAGAACTAAAAGTAACGGAGAAGATTAAGATGATTCTGAGCTCACAAACTACTATAGGCAGGAAGCAGTCTAAGAAAACTACTATCTGAAAATGTTAAACATTTCTTATGGAAAGGAGAAGTCACCTGGGTAAAATCAAGAATTTAAAAGAGAAACCAATAGTCATGGAAAATTGTTTCTAGACTATAAGATTGTATGCTAATTAAGGAGCTACCAGTTTGTCTCTAGCTAGATTTCAAAATTACTATGGACCACTTCTGTGTGCCTCCATGTCCCCATTTTTGGAATGGGGAAATCTACAGTTGTTATTCCATTTTATATTGAGCAGATAGTGGGGTGGATGCCAAATTCTCTCTTTAGTTGAGAAGTATAGACAACTGGAGGAATAGTACTCAAATAGTTGTGAGGAATTAGACCTAAGGAGCCTTATTCACACCCGAACCCCATTTAGATAACAGTATTTTGGACTTTTAGCTTGAACATGATGTCATCAGGGAGGAGCCTTGGGAGCCCTGGAGGAGATGATAAGTGCATTTGTCATGAGGGAGGGATGTGACCTGTTTTGGCCAGTCATACTATGGCAGGTTGTATTTTCTCAAGATGTCTGTATCCCATTACACATGTTCTTCCATTCAGGGATGGGGCCAAATTTTCTCCTCCTTCAAACGAGCAAGGTCTTGTGCCTGCTCTGACCAACAGAGCCCCCTCCCTCCCTCTCTCTGTCTCTCTCTCTCACAAACACACACACACACACACACACACACACACACACACACAAACACACATACACACTCTTTTGGAACCCAGCCACTGTCTTGTGTTGAAGCCCTGGACCTGACCTAGATTCTCACAATCCTAGCTGAAGTTTCAGCCAAGAGCCAGCATCAATCACCATGCCTTTAGGTAATCCCAGACTCTATCTACTCCAGAGACACATTCTCCAGGTTGAGCCTTACCAAAATTTCAGACTCATGAGAAAAATAAATGTCATTTATTATGTAGCTACAATAACATAGAGATTCTGTTCATATTAACATTACCTCACTTTACCCAAAGTGAACAGTCACCAAAACCCCAAAAGGAGCTATTACATAATTCAAGGGCCCTGCGGATATCACTTTATTAATGTCCTAAAATTATTTGATTTCAGGCTCCAAGTCACTCATGATTTTAGGTAGACTTGCTTGTTCCTCCCTTCCCCATAAAATTTATATATTGCCAGTAGAGCAACAATCACCTTGTACCTTCCTTGGTATTTACATTTCTGTTTATTCCCATTTGAGTAAACTCTTCAAGGATAACAAGCTAATTTTTCATTCTATGCCATCAAGCATAAGGTCTAGTAAGTGCACAAGTTGCTAAGTCACTTACAAAATACTGGTAGTTCTAAAGCTGAAATCTCTTAACCAGAGCAGTAGATCAAGAAGCAGAGTGCTGAAAGAGTTTGCTGAAAGGTCAGACCATGGAGGGTCAAATATCAGTTTTGCATCTTGGCAGTTATGTGACCAAGATGGCCAAATAGAAAACTCTAGCAATTGTCCCTCTGTACAAAGAACAACTTCGACAACTATCCACACAAGGACTTTCAGAAAAACCAAAAATCAGGTGGGCAATTGTACTACCTGGATTTAACATTGTAACAAGGAAAGAGGCATTGAAGAGAGCAGAAAAGACAATCCTGCATTGCCTACAAACCCCTCCCCTGTCCCTCAGCAGTGCCATGCCAGCACCCCAAGTCGAGAGAGAATCTGTATGTCTAGGGGAGGGAGAATGAAGTGGTTGTGGGACTTTATTTTGGAACTCAGGGCCACCCAGGCCCACAAAGGAACACAGCAGAGGGCATAATTCTGCCAGTGCGCACTGAGAGAGCATTTAGACCAGCCCAGCCAGAGGGAAATCCTCCACCCTGAAATCCAAGTACTGGCTAGCCCCACCACTGGCTGGCAAAAATCAACCTGGGGCCTGGATTAAATTTGTAAGGCAGTTAGGCCACAAAGGCTGCAGCCTTTGGGTTATTACTGCAGAGGTGCTGGCTCAGAGCCAGCAGACATGGGGTACATGTGACCCAGTGACACACCAGCCAAGCCTATGTCACACCTCCCCTGACGCCAGGCAGTGCAGTGCAATGCAGGGAGAGTCTTCTTACGCTTAGAGAAAGGGAAGGATTCAGAGGACTTTGTTTAACAACATGGGTACCAGCTCAGCCACAGTAAAATTAAGTACCAAGTAGACTCCTGAAGCCCCTGAGTCCAGGCCATAGTTCCTGGATGGCATTTCTAGATCTAGGATTCATCCCAGGGATGCAAGAATGATTCAACATATACAAATCAATCAGTATGATACATCATATCAATAGAGTGAAGGCCAAAAACCTGGACTATTATTCAGCTTTAAGAAACAATGGTGATCTAGCACCTCTTATATTCTCCTGGATAGAGCTGGAACACATTCTACTAAGTGAAGTATCCCAAGAATGGAAAAATAAGCACCACATGTACTCACCAGCAAATTGGTATTAACTGATCAACACATAAGTGTACATATAGGAATAACATTTATTGGATGTCAGGCAGGGGAAGAGGGGACAGGTATATGCATACACAAAGAGTGCAATGCGCACCACCTGGGGGATGGACACACTTGAAGCTTGGACTTGGGGTGGGGGGAGTAAGGGCAACATATATAACCTAAACATCTGTACCCCCATAATATACTGAAATAAAAAAAAAATGATCTCTTCCCTCCCACCAAATAATCAAACACACACACACCAAAATCAGTTTCCACTTCAATCTCTTCTATCTCAGTAATGGATACAACTATCTCTCCAAAAATTTAGGAGTTATTCTCAATGCCTTTTCCTCCTTACTCCACATCGAATTGGTCAGCAGGTCCTATGGGCTCTGCCTTCAAACTACATCCTGATCCACCCAGTTCTCTCCATATCCCCGAAGACCAAGCCATCAGCATCTCCCACCTGCGCCTGTTATTTCTATTTCTGCTTGCCTCTATGCAGTACTCTCCACCCATCCGTCAGAACACTCTTTCGTTAAATGCAAATCATATCCTAACACCTCCCTGCTTTAAAGCCCTCAAAGGCATCCCTTCGGTGTGTTTCGAATAAAGTGCAAATCTTATACACAGCCAACAAGGCTCTGCATGACCCTCCCAAGCAGTTTGACCTCTTTTGTTCCACAACAGCCCCACTGGCCTCCTTGGTGTTCTTAAAATCTTCCCATTGATTCCTACCCCAGGGCCTTTGCACTTGCCACTCCTTCTTCCTGTACCACTCTTCCTCCCACTCTGACCATCCTCTAGGTAACTCAAGTGCCACCTCCTCAAAGAGGTCTCTGTCCTCCCCATCTGAAGGAGATCTGCTCCCCATATGCACCCACAAGGGCAGAAGAGTGCAGTGTGATCATTTATAAAAAACAGATCTAAACAAACACTTGAAAAAGGCTACTAATGGTTGCCCCTGGGAGAAGAATTGGGTGGCTGGAAGTAAGGAAACTTTTTACCAGGCACTGTTTCCCACCTTTGAACTTTAAACCATGTCCATATGTTATTATTCAAAAAAATCTTTTTAATTAAATCAAATGAGGAGAGAAGGAAGGAAGGAAGGAAAAGAGGGAGGGAGGGAAAGAGGGAAAGAGGGGGAAAAGAAAGAGAGAGAAAGTGAAGGAGGGAAAAGAGAGAAGGAGAAAGAGAAAGAGAAATACTCTTAGGAAATTGTCCTAAGGAAATAATTCAACAAACAAAAATGTTCTATTCAAGAAAATAACCGTTGTGTATTAAACTATAAGGAAACAAATAAAATAAAATGAATGTCCAGCAACACCGGAATGACTCAGGAAACAGTGCTTCGTGAACAGGATGGAGTAGGATGAAGCCATCAGTAATGATCGTTATTAAGACTACAGAAATGTGGAGCGATGCTGATGAGGATAATGAATGGGGAAGCAGACTATAAAAGAGTGTATTAAGAAGAGAAGACGGTGCAGCGGAAAGTGGGAAACTGTTGAAGAGGGAAGGTGTTTAGCTTCCATCCCTTCTCCAGGGAGTCTGCAACACGGGAACTTTGGCAACGTCTCAGCTCTAACCATCAGCCCATCTTAGAGATCGGTGACTGAGGCTCCCGAGCAGGACTGGGGGTGGCAGCAAAAGCAGCTGAGATGCCAAGGTTAGGACTCGGGGAGGTCTTAGGGGGCCAGGGCTTCTTGGCCTTGGCACTGTTGACATTCGGGGCTGGATCGTTCTCTGTTGGAGCTGCCCTGGGCGCCATTTAGCAGCATCCCTGGCCTCTACCCCCTGGATGCCAGCAGCACCCCCACCTCAGGCGTGACAAACAGAAATGTCCCCAGACATTGCCAAATGTCCCCTGGGACATAGCATATAACGCCTATACCAGGCAAATAGCTTCTCTGACTGCCAGTGTCCCCTCCTGTACGACGGGGGAGGAGGAACATCCAGTACACAGATAAATTCTCCCCCCCCAGGTACACACTAACTACAGCCGCATGCTTTAAAGTGTTTACATTCTACATGATTTTTAGAGTGCCTTTTACATTAAAATAGGTGAGGAGCCTTCTCTTACGGGAATCCCAGCTGCTCGCTTCTCAGTGGCACGACTCAGTGACGATCACTACTCACCATCTACTCGTCCGCGCACACGCACCGCTGGATTTCACAGCGCAGGCCTGCACCCTCGCAAGGGCAGGCGGCGGGGCTTTTTCGGGGCCATGTTGACTCAATGAGCTATCGGGAAGTGCTTTACTCCTTAAATCGCTCCATCGTGGTCACGGCGCCGGCCTCCGCACGGGGGCCACCGTGGTTTAGTGGCAGCTCCAATAATGAATTGCTTTCGAGTCTCGCTCAAAGTTTTCCAGAGGCCGTGAATGACAGATGTAGCATTAGAGACTCTCCCACCCAACCCCTCTGTACAGACGGGCGTCTGAGCTCCTCCCACCCAAAGAAGGGTGACCTGGCTGAAGTCGCACGGCGCGTACAGGACACGGCCGGCTTGAGAGCTGTCCTCCTGGTTTACTGGGCACCCCCACTGCCGCCAGACCGCAGTGTCTCAGGAAAACACCATTCGTCAGTGCAGGGTTCGTTTGGGTCAGCACGCGGGCACCTGTGACCGCAGACTGAGCATCTGAGTGGGCGCCCCTGTTTGGAACTAGCCCGAGAGTGAGGCTGGAGTGGGAGGTTTAGGGGGAACAAAAACAGCTTGGAAAGTTATTCTTCCTCCGCATCCACCCACCTGCAAACTCCCCACATCATCTGTAGGATGACGAGGTCTGCAATTACGTCATCTCCCAAGCGGGCAACACACACAAAACGCTTTGCAGATTCCCTGTTGCCCAGAGTCGACTCTGCCTGACTCCTCACCAAACGGACAACCAGGCAGGCGCCACTTACATAACCCTGTGTCAGGAAACGCACCACTACCCCCAGAGCCGCCCAGAGCCCCGGCGCTCCCAGACCTCGGAAGGCCAGAGGTTCCCTGCTGCAAGCTCCGGGGCCTCCCTCTCTCGCAGCTGCCTCCGGCCCCAGCATGTGCCCAGCCAGCAAAGCCCTCGGCCAATGGCGGGTGGGAGTTGCGGGGGAAGCCGCCAGCTCCGGGGCCCTCCGGTGGGATTCCACTTTGCCCCAAGGGACCCGCTCAAGAACGCTCACTGTTTAGGACTGGCTTCCGGGGGTGCCCCCCAGGTCATAGCCAAGCTGCGCGGTCCGGTTTGAGCTGAGTCCTCAACACGTCCTCCCCATCAGCAGCCCCCTCTGAGGACAAGGCAGGGCCCTTTTCCCCACAGAAGCCCTCGACGCATTCAGGACAGCTCCCACTCCCATCCTCTCGCCTGGGCTTAAAAGGCTTCTTTCCACGTCACGCTCCTCACCCTTTTAACACGTTTCCCGCAGGTAAGAGAGTCGCATGCCTGGTGTATAGCCCCGAGAAGAGTGTGCTCTCTGCCTGGGCACGTTCATCTGTGTCTTTCTTAATTCTTAGAACCACGGGCCATTAGTGGATGAATAAAACACAGCCTGTTTCCCTGTGGATAAGTCACCCCCCAGTCCCTCTCCAGAAGATTCGCTCTAGTTCCTTAAAGTCCCTCTCAATGGAGGCCACCCAGAACTGAATCTAAATGCTTCAGGTGTGCCCCTAATATGGCAGAGAGGAGAGGGACCGTCACCTCCCTCATGCTCTATATGATGTTTCTATTGATATAACCTAAGGTCACATTCTGGTTTTTGGAAACCATTTTTCACTGTTGATACAAAATAACAACAACAAAAATCGCAGCAGCAACAATAACGATATAAAGACCCATATATATCTTCATTATGTGCCAGGACCTGTTCTTCTACCAAATTCAAAGTTCACCAAAGCCCTAAGGTGACCCTCACATGTTGCTGCACTCACACATTAGATCCTGATTGTTTGCTCGTACCTAAGTGCCAAAGGTGCATTTTCCCATCCAAAACCTCCCCAGTGGGATGCAGCCAACTCCAGCCTCTCCCATCTCTGCGCGCCCCAAGCCCTCCCGTGACTGCCTGGTATCTACTCGCTCGATCGAACCGCCCCACCCCCTCTTGCAGGTCATGGATTAACTGTGTCCCCATCAGCAGGCTGGGGACTTCTGTGGGAGGTACAATCATCATCCCACTTCACAGGCGAGGAGGCTGAGGCACAGAGCAGTCGCCTTGCGGTCCCACATCCTGTAAGGCCGAGCTGAGACGGAGCCCAGGCAGGCTGGCCCCAGCCCCTGCACTCAGCACAACTCCAGGCCACGGGCCTGGTGCTCGGGGGCTCTTATTAAACACACAGATAAACCACAGCAAAGCCACACACAGAGCTGGGCGAGAGGACGTGGCAAATCTAGGGCTTAGTTTCTTTGGTTTGGTTTGGTTTCGTTGTAACCAAAGATTCTGATGACTACAATTCTGGGTCTCTGAGGTCCATCCCGACACAGCAAGTCCGGCCACAGTGCAGAGTACTCGAGAGCTCACAGCTCTCCCCCGACTGTTGATACAATGTGACCCCCTCCCAAAAACGCTGCCGGGGGAAAAGGACTTGATCTTCGTTTTACAGATTAAGAAAGGCGTCTCCCAGAAGCCAAGAGACTTATCCAAGCTCACACTCAGGAAGGGGCAGAGGCAGGACTTGAGCTCACAACACTAAGTCCAGCCCCCAAGCGCCTGCTCCTCTCGGGGGTCTCCCCTGACTCCCCCCTCTGCCCAAGTCACAGGGAGCGGGGTAGAAGGGAGTGAGGAGGTGAACGCCTGGTGTGTACATGTGCGCAGGAGAGTGGAATCGGCTGTACGGAGAGGAGGAGGGAAAGTCTGTCTCCATGGTTACCCTGAGCCCGAACAAAACATCACACACAGACTCCGCAGCCTTGAACACCGCCGCTCCGTCCTGCCGGCAGTAGCCGGAGAGCCGACTGCCAGGCCTTCCAACCTGCCCGCCCGCTTCTGAGAGCCTTCCTTTTTCCTCATTCCCGTTATTGAACCTGGCACTTTATACCAGCTAAATGTTTTCTAATTATTTACAGGTTCACCTTCACAGCGCCCCGTGCGATAACGACCCTGCTGCATATTTCTGTAATATTCTGCCCACCTCCAAAAACTCGAATTGAGTTACTGAGATCATCTCATTGATCCTCCCACTCACGGCTCTGTCAGATCCATAGAAAACAGTTTGGGTTGTTTTCATTTACATATAGGGACACTGAGGCACAGATGTGTAAAGAGTGCTGTCTAGGACTTGGCTGCAAATCCCTATGGGGACCACAGAGAGCATTCTGGGTTCCTTTTCTCTATCTAACTCTAGGAGAGAGAGAACAAATGGGTTCCATCTAGATGCCAGTCCTAGTCATTGATAATGGCTAATGGTCAGCTGTGTTAAGAAGGATTCTGAGGCAGTACCTGAGATTTGTAGCAAAAAGCAATGCGATCGATTAAGGATGTTGACCATGGGCAAGGAAGGGGGGTGGTGCGAGAGCTGGAGCTGTGCATTTTCCATTCCATCCCAGGACAACAGTAAATGTCCTGGGAAGTTTTCATGCCGGTTCTCAACCAGGAGCAATTTTGCCTCCCGGGAGATATTTGGCAATGCCTGGAGACATTCACGGCTAGGGGTGGATGCTACTGGCAGCTGGCTGGTAGGAGCCATAGAACTTTCTCAAAACCCTACAATGCCCAGGACGGCCCCCCACAA
Organism: Avahi laniger; assembly: GCA_963575035.1. Classification (NCBI taxonomy): domain Eukaryota; kingdom Metazoa; phylum Chordata; class Mammalia; order Primates; family Indriidae; genus Avahi; species Avahi laniger. The sequence goes on along the minus strand of CAUYSK010016193.1, from coordinate 40,944 downwards.
CAAAGAATGATCCAGTAAAAGATGTCCACAGTGCCAAGGTTGAGAAACTCCCAGCAAACACACCCCCACACACACACATTCTCACGCCCGCGCCCACACATGTACACACAGCAGTGTGGGCTTCTGTCTTCGATCCTCAGCAGGTCAGAAGTGAACATAAGTATCTAGATATACCTTCATACGTTAAAAAAAAAACTCCTGATTTTCTCCCTAAACCCATTTCTCCCCATTTTTCTCCATCTCAGTAAATGACATCACCTGCCGGTTTCCCAGGCCCAAATCCCCGGACTCCTGACTCCTCGTTTCCTTCACTGGCCTCCTCAAGTCCCGTCGGTTCTTCCCGGGAAACACCCGCTAAGCCCATCGCCGTGGCTCAAGCTGCCGTCATCTCTTCCACAAACCGCCGTAACCACCTCCTAACCGGACCCCAGCCACGCACACCTCCTTTCAGTTCCCTGCACCCACCTCAGGACCTTTGCACTTGCTATCCCCTCTGCTGTCCTTTCCCCAGATCGTCCCAAGGAAGCTCCTTTTCAACGTTCAGGTCTCAAGAGAGGCCTCCCTCTCCTGAGCGCCCACCCAGAGCAGTTCCTCTGTGAGCCTCCATGCATCACTATTTGTTTTCTTTCTTTCGCTGTAATTATCGTTCTCTAAAACCATTTTGTTTGTTTATTTGTTGCCTGGCCACACCTCCTCCAAATTAATTAAGAAGTTATAAGAGTAGAGACCTTCACCACTGTATCCTCAGTATCAAAAATCAAAAACAGGAAGTCTGTCTGGAGTACAGTATGTACTCAAAGAAATGTTAATAAATGAATGAATGAAATGTCAAGAACAGATGCTCTTCCAGCAGCCCGAGACTCCCAGGAGATGAAGATGTGCTCACAGCCCCCTCAGCCTGAGAACCTTCCCTCCACTGGGCTCCGGAAGCCCCTCTGGTCACCAGGCAGGTGGGGAACACGCAGGCAGGGCAGTGCTGGCGCCCGGCATCCCTTAGAACCAGTTCAGATCGAGCCAAACTGCCTTCCCCACCCGTGCCCTCTCAGGCCATCTCCGTGCATTCCAAGCGCCTAAACAGACTTGGTGGTAGCACACGAGCATCGCGTGCTGCCCCCGTGCTGTGTCCTCTCAACCTCGTGACAACTCCTAAGATGTTTGTTTTCATCTCCACTTCATCGCTGGGTAAAACGAGGCACTAGGAGGTGGAGTCACTTCCTCAAGGTCACACAGAGCTGGCAAAGGCAGGGTTCCTCACAGGACAAAGACCCAGTGCATTGTCACTCACCTCCAGTCGCTACCGGGACAAAGACACTCTACGAGGACGGAGCCCCTGGTATAATACTCACACGCACCCCCAGCTTACCGATGCTCACGGAACGAATGGGTGAATGAGGAAGCCAATGAATGAATGCATGCACCACGATTCTACTCACATCTTTCGGATTCTAAATCCTGTGATGACGTCTGCCACGCTCTCCCCTGCCCTTTACAAAACCTACACTTCACAGGTGTCTCCCAGCCTAACATTTACTCACAAATAGAGCAGGTGGGTTTTCTTCGAACCGCCTCACTTCTCACCTGGCTGCCGTCAGATTCTTCCTGTCACATTGTCAGTGCCAACGCCGGCTGGTGCTCGTGGCACTCAACTCTTGGCCACTCGAGACACCAGGCACATTCCTTTACGCCGGCAGCCACGGGCCCTCCCTGAGCGTCGCAGATGCTGAATGGCTGGAAGTTTCTGAGCAGACCAGGACTGTGCATTCCCCACTTCCACCCATTCGACATCTTGAGTTGCAAAAGAAAACCCGGCGAACGCTAGAAGAAATGTAGAAACGGTGCACGTTGGGAATAGTAGTTTTACATTAACCATTTCTGCTAAGAAAGGAACTCCAGAGTGCTCCAAATAACACGCAGATGGTTCCTTTTTTCTATAATTAAACCACCAGGAGGTGAGAGAGGCAGATCCTACCTCCAGCTAGGAAAGTCACAAAACGTAAACCTGAAAGAGCGGAAATCTGTTGGGTGACACAATGCCAGCCAGCAGTACCGTGGAAGAGGAGGGCCAACAGCAACCCCAGGAAAAGGGAGAAGAATCCAAGAGAACCCACTCACCCTACTTATGAGTAAACGTTAAGCCTGGGACCTGTCTACACCCAAAAGAAGGGGGAGAGGAGGGAAAATCATCACGAGTAGGACAATTGCAGACAATGCTACAACCTAACCAGAGGAAGGATATACACAAGGTAGAGAACAAAAGCAGGTCTTTGAAATGTAACTATTACGGGAAACACGAAATCATTCATGAAAGCATGTGTTTGTGTCCCTAAGAAAATATAAACGCTATAACTAAAACTTGGCAGATTGCGAGATAAGACAACAGATTTAGTTCCGGAGAGCTGCCAGAAAGGCAGTCTAGGTGAAATAGAAGCCAAATGAGGAAAAGGAGGACTGAAAAGGAACTAAAAATGCAAAAGCAGAGTTTAAATACACATTTGAAGCAGCAAAGAGCAGACTCAATCCTACAGAAAATTGAATCAACAATGTAGAGTGTTTGTGACACTGAGCTCTAGAAAGCGAATTCGCTGCCAAGGAGGAGGCATTTTGATATGAGTCAGGGATGTAATTAGGCACAACACTAGGGGCAGAGAGAATGTTTCTTTCTTGTATGTGTCTTCTCTTAGCTGGAACTGGAACTAGGGCCTAGAGCCTTCTCCCGCTTTGGTGGAAGTACCTCGTTTCCCGTCCTTAGAAGACCAAACAGGAGTCAGGCTGGAGCTCTCAGTCCAGACAAAGGCATCCTCAAAGCTGGTCTAGCAGAGGCTAGCTTTGATGACTAGTGCAGAAAAGTAGAAAGGATTTGAGGCTTGGAGTCCTACCTCTTGAACATTCGGAGACACCAACAGCCGGAGAATGAACTTTCTAAACTATAGAATACAAAAGAATGAGATAAAAAGAACATTAAAATAATAGACGAGAGGTCAGAGGACAGAAACCAATCCCATAAATAAGTGGTGCTCTTCGAGAAAAGCCTGGGTGGATAGGAGAAAGTCGTAGGAAACATAATGGAAACAATTCAAAATGTAAAACCCAGAACACTGACAACACCCAGTGCTGGCAAGGATGTAGCGAAACGGAACTCTCACTCGTTGCTGGTGGGAATGAAAAATGGTACAGCCCCTTTGAAAGACAGTTTGGTGCTTTCTTACAAAATTAAATATAACCTCACCATACGACCCAAAAAGTCACACTCCTTAGTATTTAGTTGAAAACTTACGCCCACACAAAAAGCTGCACACAGATGTTTATAGCAGCTGTATTCGTAACCGCCAAAACTTGGAGGCAGCCAAGATGTCCTTCAGAGGGTGAATCAAGAAACTGTGGTATATCCAGGCACTAAAAAGAAACGGGCCATCAAACCAGGGACAGACATGGAGGAAACTTATATGCATATTACTCAGTGAAAGAAACCATCTGAAAAGGCTACGTATTATACGATTTCAACCACATACCTTCTGAAAAATGCAAACCTATGGAGAGACAGTAAAAAGATCAGTGGCTGTCAGGGGTTGGGGGAGGAAAGCATGAAAGGGCAGAGCACAGAAGATTTTTAAGGAAGTGAAAAATTGTATAATACTGTAATAGCTGATATATGTCATTCTACAGAACACACAGCACCACAAGCGAACTCTAACGTAAACTACGGACCTGGGGTGATAACGATGTGTCAAGGTAGGTTCATCACTTGTGACAAACGCCCCACTCCGGCAGGGGTGTTGATAATGGGGGGTGCTTGCATGTGTGGGGGGAGGGAATAGGTGGGACATGTCTGTACCTTCTGCTCAATTTCACTGTGAACCTAAAACTGCTTTAAAAAATAAAGTTTCCTCAATAATAAAAATTATGATAATACAATCAAGCCTTCCCAAGCTGACCTCAACAGATACAAGGCCAATGAAAAGCCAACATGTATGTATATTCCACGATGAAATTCTTTATTTTGAGGAGGAATGGGGGGAAAACTCATAAGAATTCAGGAAAAAATCATAATAAGTTGCCCACAAAGGAACAAAATTGGGCTGATCTCAGACATCTCTTCCTCAACACTGGATGCCGGAAAGTAGGGAGAGATGCCTGCAAGATGTTGGGGGGAAAGGTTTAAACCCGTAGGTTCTCTGTGCCCCACCCCCGCCCCGTCATCATCCACGGCCTCGGGCCAGGCGGAGACACTCTCAGGTAAACAAGAGCTGAGAGGGCGTCACAGGCACTGAGGACAGAGCCCACCCTCGCTCTCCGGCTGCACTCACACCACTCCCTTGCTCACGGCACGCCGGCCACGCCAGGCTTCTCTCCGTAACACGTGGCCTTTGCATGTGCCGTGTCCTCTTTCTGGGCACCACGCCCTCTGATTGCCCATGGCTGGCTTCCTGTCACTCTTCAAGTTGAACTTAGATGACACTTCCTCAGAGGAGGATGAATTTGCTTCCTTGTGTATTGTTCACACGCATGTACACACATGTGCATGCGCACACACACACATGAACACAAACACATGACTGGTAGTTCCACGAGGGCAGGAACCTAGTGGTCCTCCTCACCCCTGGCCAGCAGGGATCTGACACATAGTGTAGCTCGTGGCCAGCCCATGCATCGTCATATCTAGCATTCAAAAACCACCAAGACACATGAATAAAAAGAGGGCAAAAGTTTACTAAAGGGACTTGCAATTATCAATGAAATCAGTTAAGCACAGAATTCAGTTGCAATTATTGTTACGAGCGTGAGTAAAAAACAGCATTCGAGAGCAGCTAATTTTCTCATCCTACCAGGGAAAATGCCATATATACTGTTTCGTTCTTCACAGTTATAAGAGAAATAGCAGTCTAACACTTAAAATAGAATTAACAGCAGTATGTATGCTTTTTAAATCATTAGTAAAGAAAAAAGAAGCAAAACCTCATCTATAGTAAAAAATAAAACAAAGAAAATGTTTCAAGAAAAAAGAATTAAGAATTGAAAGCATTCAACAAAAAGAAAGAACAGAGATCAAGTGCATTTATTATACAAATAAATGTTATTTGGTTAAGACCCTCAGGTTGCACCAAAAATAAATAAATAAGTAAAGCCAACTTTACTGTTCTTACCAGCTATGCACCTAACAAAAAGACATGGAAAAGTTAAAATAAAAAGGCTACTAAGAGATCTATCAAGGGAACGCAAACAAAAGTACACAGGGATAGCAATATTAAAATATGAAAAAAAAAGAATTCAAAGTAAAAAGCATTCGCTAGGGGAAAAGTCATTTTATCTTGACAAAAGATAAAATCCACAATTCCACAATGAAAATATAACTGTCATGAATCTTTCCGTGATGAATAACATAGAATCAAACTTCATAAAAACAAAAACCATCAGAAATTCAAGCAAAAAGGGAAAGAATCCTATTGAAAAGAAAGAGTTTGACCTACCTCATTCAGCTTTTGGCAGATGAGAGAGTAGAGATAAATAAACAATACAGAGTCCTTAAATAAAGCTATTTATAAAGCTGCTTTAAACTACACAGAGGGAATATGCCTGCTTTTTCAAATAAAACATTTACCAACAAAAAAAAATATGAAGTAGAAATTACACAGGCCACCTTCTCCTCTATCGTTCAGTAAAATCAGAAATTAATGACAAAAATTTAGGCAAACGAAGACAAAGCACTGGTAAATTGCTAAACACTCTACCAATTATTCTTGGATCAATGGAGTAACAAAACTGAAATTTCAGAACTTTTAGAAACAAAATTATAATTGCAGAATTTTTAGAAAATCATTCCAAAGAAAGCACCACGTTTTAAAACTCATAGGATGGGGCCAAAGTGGTGTTCAGAGGCAAACTCATAGCATTAAAATGCATTCATTACTTTTTTAACTATGAAAATAAAGTTTTCAACTCAAAAACTTAAAAACAAGAACAAAGCTCAGAAAAGCAAGCCAAAAGAAAACAAAACCGTATCAGAAAATTTAAATAAACAGAATCAATAAATACAAGAGCACTGATTCTTTTTTTTTTAAAGGGAGGGGGCAATGGGTGGGGAGCAATAAAACGGTCAGGCTGGCAAGATCCAGATTTAGTAGAGGGGAAAGAAAAAGAGGTTACTGGAACAAAATCACCCAGCCTGGGGCCCAAGGGTGTGAAATCTCAGTACAGACCCCACATAAAAGCATCAAGCTGGTCTGCTCTCTCTGCAAAGTGATTATTACCCGCAACTGACTTGGGCAAGACAAGGGAAAGAGAAAAAAAAAAAACACAAATATATAGAATGAGGAGTGAGAAAAGGAAACTTGTCACAGAGGGGCTTTTTCTTTTAATCCCTAGAATATACTATGCTAAATTTTATGCAAACAAATTTGAAACTCTTGGTGAAGAAATGATTTTCTAAGAAAACAACTCACTAAAAATTGACTCGAGAAGTAGAAAACTGGTGATCGATCACCCAGGACAAACTTATTCTTCCAGGAATGCTTGCCCTCCCTCTACCTCCCAGAACTCTATGTGGCTGTCTCCCTCTGGCCATGTGGGTCTTGGTTCAAATGTCACCCTGTCAAAGAAACTTCCAGACATCCTATCGAATGACCTCAAAAGCTGCCTCATGACCCCACTTCATAGCATTCACAGCACTGGTGTCTATATGAAACTATTGATTTATCTACGTTTTAACTTATTCATTTGCTTTCCCTCCACTGGAATGGAAGCTCCTTGTGGGCAGGGACCTTGTTTCTCACGTTCACCAAATATTCCTGGTAGGTATATATGTGATGAATGAATGAATGCATGCATGAAGACCAAAGGAAGCAAGACAGCTTCCAAGAAATCCTTGAAATTCTTGCAATGATTCAAGCTCCAAAGCAAGCAAGAAATCCTTCCAAGTAATCTCTTATGATATAGAGGAGGACAAATCTTTAAAGATAGTAATAACAGCCCTAGAAAACACTTCAAGGGTCGAACAACTAGGCCAGCAGGTCAGGGTTCATGTATGGAAAGTTGACCCTGGGTCTCAAAATTGTACTCCACTATGATTAGAGGAAGAATTAAATACAGACTTCAGAAGTCACAGAGAGGATGTGACTGGCTTACATGATCAAGAGCCTGTTAGCTTTCACCCCCTCAGAGGGGCCCGCCTGCCCCTCTGACCCCGAGTCCCTTAGTCTGAGTCTGGTGCCATCTAAGTCACAGTCGCCAATACATCTGTTCTCATTGTCTGTCCCCACTGGAATGTAAGCTCCGTGAAGACAAGAGCTTTGTCTGTTTCATCCGCCACTGACTCCACCGTGGCCTTGGTAGGGCTCAGTAAATACGGTTTCCACGCACGAATGGATAAACAAACTCTCGCGGTCTGTCCTCCTTCTCTTGAATGTAAAACCATCATCTGTCTTGTTTCCTGCTATAGTCCCCTGCACCTAGACAAAACCTAGCACAGTGTAGGTGTTCATGAAAATGAACAGAATGAATGAGAATTCAAAGCCTTTCCTCTAAGTAATTCCAACTGTTCATTTCCTACCTGCCCCAGGAAATTTGGCTTTTGGGGGTGAGGAGTGGGAGCATTTTTAAAAGATCATTCTGACAAACAGGACATAAGTCACGAAACTGAAGGTCAAGGTCTGGTGGATCCCTGAGGGCTAATCAAAGGTCAGCAACCAGAAAGCAAGGCCCCGGGTTACCGTGCCGGCTCTGCCATTGGCTGGGGGATGGTTTGGAAAAGGGCCTTTTCCTGCAGAGACTTGAGTGTCCTTGTTCATAAAACAAAGAGTTAACGCAAACAGTGCTTCTCCGAGCGTGGGCTGCACATCACTGAGGTAGATCCAGCGACTGGCATGCCAGGTGGGGAGAACTGTTATGAAAAACAAAACGAAGCTGCGTAGTAGAAAAGAGTGTGGGCAGGGGGTGGGGGCTGCAATTTCCAACAGAGTGACCAAGGAAGACCTCACTCACCAGGGAGCATCTGGGCCAAGTGAGGGAGTGGAAACTGGGGAAAGAGTTTCAGGCTGAGGGAACCTCAAGTGCAAAGGCCCTGGGGCAGGAGGAGCCTGGAGCTGTGTGAGCAAAAAGCAAGAGGACAGCGGGGCTGGAGCAGAGAAGGCGAGGAAGAGGTAAGTCAGAGAATAAAACGGCAAGGATGGCGGGGCTTGGAGTCACTGGGAGGACGCTGGCTTTGCCCAGAGTGAGATGGGAGCCACTGGAGGGTCTGAGCAGAGGGACATCGCCAGCGTGCAGGGGGACTGCTCAGCAGACTGTGGGGATGCGTGGAAGCAGGAAGACCAGGAAGGGGAGATGGAGTCGTCCAGACAAGAGATGGTGCAGGTACGGACTGGGGTGGCAGAGGAGACAGACAGGGAGAGACGGCCGGACTCTGTGGACTGAATGGTGTGTGTGCAAGAGACAGAAGGAGAGAGAAAGACGGATCAAGAGAAAAGGAGATGAGAAGAGCCCAAGGTGCCTTGCCTGAGAAACCGGAAGGACGATGCTGCCACGTGTTGAGATGGGGCTGAGGGAGGGGCGTGGGGGGGTGGGAGCGTCACCTGTGCCATCGCCAGTGTTCCCAGCTCCCTGCTTTCTCAGCACACAGTAGGACTGCGATTCTCCAGTCCCTGAACAGGAAGAGGTGGCCAGTGAAATGCAGGCGGCATGGTTTGGGCCACCCGCAGGCAAGAACTCCTCTGCCTTCCCTGCCTTGACAGCCGTGGGGCCCGGAGACAGAAGCATGGGATGGCCCCAGCTGACCTGCTGTGATGCCACCTGAGCAAGAAACAAACTACGCTCGTCTGAAGCCTCCCAGATCTGCAGATCTGGCCGAGGAGGGCCGAGGAGCAGATGGCTGGTTTGGGCCTTGATGTGAGACGCCTGTCAGACCCACATGGAGAGAGCCACCGAGCAGAGACACAGTGACTTGTGTCCCAGACTCCCGTCCCCACACTCCACCCAACTGTGATCGGGGGAGGCTTCTTCCAGGACCACCCGCAGGCTCTGCCGCGGGGCGGGGCTGCGGGGGACCAGGCCACAGAGGGCACAGGCGGGGTGGCCAGTGGCCTCCCCCTCCTCCTGCCAGCACTGGACCCCGCAGAGGAAGCAGGGTGGACAGAGGCCCGCAAAGAAGGGAGACGCGGATGCAGACAAGGAGAGCGAGGGCCCCACGAGCGTGTCCAGAGGGGACGGGGCACATTCCGAGCGACTTCCCACGTACTGGGTTTACTCAGAGTGTGAAAGCCTTGTAAAAATAGCACAGCTCTCCTAGGATGTTTTTACTATTCTATTCATGCTTTACGTAAGACTTGTCATTGCTGTGACTTGGGCAGTTTGCACAGGGGCCGGCGAGGGGCTGAAGCCCCCTCCTCCAAACACTGTGTCCACCGCTGCCACCACGCGGTGTGCAGGAGAGGATGGGGGAAGCCCGGGCCTGGCGCCCGCCTCCCTGCAGGGGCCTCCTCTCGCCTGGACACAGGCCCTGGGACAGAGAGAGGGGAAGGGGACATGTGTGCACCTCCCACCTCCCCTCACTTGCCCCCTCCTCCCTGTGCATGAGCACACGTGTGTGCTTGTGTGCCTGTGTGTACACACGTGCCGCCATCTCTCTCCCTTTGTCTATTTCTCTTTTTCTGTTTCTGTCTCTTTGTCTCTGTGTCTCCCTCCGTGTGTGTCCCTGTGTTTGCGCCTCCATCTTCCTCCGCGTCCTTGTCCGTCTCCAGGTCTCCACCTCTCCCCCTCTTTCCCTCTGCTCATGTCTCCCTGTCCCTGGGTCTCCTCTCGCTCTGTCTCTGTCCCCTCCACCTGCCCTTCTGGCTCCCTCTGCCCCGTCTCAGCCTTTCCGTGTGTCCCTCTCAAAGTGTGTGTGTCACTCCCTCTGTGTCTCTGTCAGCCCGCATGACACCTGTCTCCTTCCCTCCCCTGCTCCTCGGCCATCCCTGACCCACACCTGGGGAGGCCGGGACATAGGACAAGGCTGCCACGGCCGCTGCCCTGCCCGGGGGCTGCACCTTCCCCAGGTCTTGAACACCCACCACATCCAGAAGCTGAGCTCAGGCTCCCATGCCCAGGCCCCACCATCGGGGAGAGGGACAGCCCGAGAGGAGACCCTGCCTCCCACAGCCACGTTTGGGGCCAGGCCACCTTCCCCACCTCGCTGCATCCAATGTCAGAGCTCAGTTTCATTGCGTTAGCTTTTGGAGTCAATGGACTATCTTGGGACGGAGATTCTGGCCTTCAGCTGTAGCAGATAAAAAGCAACGAGGAATCACAGGAAGGAACAATCCAAGAGCTCAGTGCCACTGCGATCCCCGCCTTTCAGGTAAGGAAACTGAGAGCCGTTTTCCCCTGACAGCCCCAAAGAGTTCTGAAAAACTCCAGCTTCCTCCGTCCTGAACACTGTCTCCACCCGTCCCTCCCGGGCCACACCTTCCTCAGGACCCTCGAGCACCTGCCCAGGCCTCGGGTCAGGGGTCCTGGAGCCCGGGCTCCACCGGGGCGGGCGTCTGCCCTGTCGGTCTGGCCCTGCGGTCCCCCGCTCCCTCCCAGCTCCTCCCTCAGCTGCCCCCCGCTCCCAGTGGCCCTGAACGCTTTGCTTCGTACACCTGCTCTTAATTCGGTTTGGAGCATTTCCAAAGTAACATGCACGTTCCACGGAATGACCAGAGACATCCTGGTGAGACACGGGGCATCGGCTTTCCCATCCAAAGGGATTCTGCCGCCTACTAAGGGCCACTGGGTCCCGGGGACACCACAGTGGGGAAGTTAATCACGGTGTCTGCTCTGCTCACAGGTGCTCGCTTTAGGACAAGAGATTCAAACCGTAAACACACACAGAAATAATGACACAAGGTCACTTCAGCAAGTGGTCCACGCAGTGAAGGGAAGAGACCTTGAGAGGAGACAGCAGGGGGCTGGGGGACCTGGGATGTGGCCGCTGACCTGACACCAAAAGCACAAAGTCTTCCACGTACAGAGAAAGGGAATTCCAGGCGAGGGACCGGCGAGAGCAAATGCCCTGAGGTGGCGAATGAGCCTGGTGTGTCCCCGGAGCTGCAGGGAGGCCTGCGCGGCGGAGCAGAGTGAGAGACGGTGGCTCCGGGAGAGGTCAGAGCAGCGGCAGGGGCCAGACCGAGAGCAAGCACCGGCCACCCGCAGGGCCCTGGCCCACGCCCAGCTCCGCCCTAGATGCCGCCGAAGCCCACCCCAGCCCGGCCCACTCTGGGCTGCAAAATGAAAGGGGACAGGACACCGGTGCCCTGCCTGGCTGTGCTCCAGAAAGCCCTGGGAGCCGGTTAGAAATGCAGATTCCTGGGGCTCCCCCGAGACCCACCAAGCAGACGGTCCAAGGGCAAGGCCCTGGGCCTCTAAATCTCGACGAGGTACCTCAACGATCCCGTGGCTCTGCCAAGTCTGGGACCCACCGGATGGATCAGAGCTCCTCACCCTGGCTGGGGCGGACTCCGGCGATGGCGCTGAGGAAAACCTGGGCCAAATCATGTGTTTCCAGGGACGCACTCTCTGGGAGGAGCGTCCTCTTGCACCGAACAGTGAAGACCCCTGAACTCGGGCCCAGCTGCAGAGACTTGGCTAACAGGATGGAAGGCGTGGCCACGGACTCCTTCAGTTTCCTCATTGTGCACCATCACCAGCACCTGTTGCCCCTTTATAGGACCAGCCCCAATTTTGAGGAACCCCCTGTGGCACAGTGTTTTTTGGGTTTTTGTTTGTTTATTTCTTGAGACAGAGTCTCACTCTGTCGCCCGGGCTAGCGTGCAGTGGTGTCATCACAGCTCACTGCAGCCTCCAACTCCTGGGTTCAAGCCATCCTCCTGCCTCAGCCTAAATAGTTGGGACTATAGGCTTGTGACACCACGCCCTGCTAATTTTTTTTCTATTTTTTGTACAGATAGGGTCTTACTATGTTGATCAGGCTGATCTCAAACTCCTGGGCTCAAGCAATCCTCCCACCTTGGCCTCCCAAAGCGCTGGGATTACAGGCATGAGCCACTGTGCCCAGCCAAGAGTGACTGTTTTAATGGCCCAATTCCTCACCCCTCCCTGTGCCCAGGCCTGTGGCCATTGTAATCCGGCAGTGCCCTCCCACGCCAACGCTGGGCTCAGCCATGAGACTTTCTTTGGCCAATGGCATACAGGCAAAAGTGATGTAAGTAGAGGCCTGAAAAGCGTGGGCACCACGTGGCTTGCTCTGGCTTCCACATCTCTACCACCACCACGAGAATCTGGCCAGCCAGCCTGTTGCAGGACAAGAGACTCACAGCCCAGCCACCCCCACTGCTCCAGAAAAGCCACACATGGGAATGACCCAGCACAGCCCAACCTAAATTACTGACCACAGACTCTGGGGCTGAATAAATACTTGCAGTTGTATGCCACTGAGGTTTTGCAATTGTTGTTACACAGCATGACTGTGACAATAGCTGACCTATGCACCCTCTCTTGTACATGGTTTACGTGGAGCCGCCCTCATCTCCCGTCCCAGGGTGGGCGTGTGACCCAGGCCTGGCCTTTCAACGCAATCCATCCCCACTGGCCCCACCGACAGGTCTGTGGTGAAGACATAATCCAAGTTGACCCAATAAGAACCAGTGCTGGGACTTCTGTGTACAGCTTGGGGAGGAAGGTCTCTCTTCTCCCCTGAAGTTAAGCGTAAGAGGTGAGTTCAAAGTCTTTAGGGACTTCCACACAGGGAGAGCCCACCTGGGGATGAAGCTAACCCAGGGGAAGGCAGAGCCAAGTGCTAGGAAGAGACAAAGTGCCGATAGCATTGCTCCATCCAGCCGTGTCACCACCCTGGACTTTTCTGTCGTGAGACTCCATGATAAGAGATGCTTTTTCCGTGCACCCACAGCAATTGAAACCCCCTCACTGACACTGAGCCCTGGAGTCCCGGCCACCAGGGCTGTTCCTTCGTCCGCCCAGGGCCTGGTCCGTCCACCCGTCTCAAAGTTCTGCTCACCTACCTGCAGGAGCGGACTCTGCGGTAGATGCCCCCACTTCCAGCGCAGAGCAGCCAGGGCCGCCCGATCCACTCTGCCCAATCAGACTCTCTCTCAAGACCACGGCCCATTAGATGCGGGCACTGGAGCTGGCCCCCAAAGCTGTGACAGCAAACCTCTGGGCTAGAAGTTGCAACCTGGCGGGACGAGGGTCTGCCCCCCTCTCGGAAGCGTTCGTCATTGGCCTGCAGACCAGGTGTCATTTCTTTAAATGGAACTGGTCAAATGTTAGCAGTCAAGAGATTTCATCTAAAAACCTGGAGTTTTGACAAAAATGGACAACTGGCACCACCTGGGCCCCACCCTGCCGTGGTAACAATCACCTGGAGTGAGGAGCTCTTGCACCCGTCCTCCCGGCCCCCACCACCCCTCTTCGTGTCACCCCCTTCAGTTTCCGGCCTGGCCCCTGCGGGATTCTGGTTGGTGGCTCTGGACGGGAGTGGGGGTCCAGCCCCCAGCAGCCCAGCGGCCCTGGCTCTGACCCCTCGGGGCTGGCGATTTCCCCCTTCCCCAGCCCCTGTGAGCAGCAGCACCGTCCTAATAAACTCTCCTTTACTCTTATTTGAGGTCAAGCCTGTTTCTGTCACTTGGGACCCAAAGAGCTTAAGCACCACCATCCTGCAGGCAGCGCAGGGGCCAGAGGTGGCGGCATCCCCGGGAGAGGGTTCTGAGTCTGGCACCCCAGGACTTAAACACGGGACGACCGTGAGCCCCTTCAGCTCTCCAGTGTCCCACCAAACATCTCTTCTCAGGAGCAAGCAAGAGAGGGAGGAGGGAAGAAAGAACAAATGATGAGCCCACGGAACAAGGAGCACAGAGGACAGAGCCCAGGCCTCTCTCTGCACACAGAAGTTCCCAGGAGCCCAAACGCACGCACAAGCACTCACGGAGCCCTTCCTAAAGCCTCGGTGCGTTCACATGGTGTCCTTCCCAGCACCTAGACCAGCTGGCACACTGACCCTTACGAAGTGCCGGCTCGCCCGGGCTCTGGGATGGAGCACGACATGAAATGCACACAGCCCACCCCCACGGCTTCGGCAGGGGACAGGGAGACTAAGGAGAAACAAGCGTGCTGTGTCGTGGCAAGACAGCAATTGGAGCCCCGGGGAAATGGGGCGGGAGGACACGTGCTGAGGGCGATCAGGTGGCTGATTTCAGTGGGGTAGGCCAGGAAGGCCTCACTGGCAAGAGGACATTTGAGCAGCGTGTCCCGGCCTGAGTGTGTCCCTGTGTTTGTGCCTTGTGGATTTCTGGGGGAGGAGTCCCAGACAGAGGGAACAGCAAGTGCAAGGGTCCTGAGGCAGGAGCATCACGGCCTGCCCAAGGGCCAGCAAGAGGGCTGGCGTGGCTGGGCGGAGTGCCTGTGGGGGTGGAGAAGACAGGGCATGGTCGGAGAGGCAGCGGGGCAAGTCACACAGGCCTGGCAGGCATCAAAGGCCTTCGGCTGTGACCCCGAGTGAGGCAGGATGCATCGGAGGTCCTGAGCAGAGGACGGAAGTGATCTGGCTCGGGTGTACCAGGGCCTCTCTGGCTGCCGGGAAGAGAGCAGACCCTGGGGGCCAAAGGCAGAAGCAGGGCCCAGCGAGGGCTGCTGCCCTGCCCAGGGAGGTGCTGGGGCTGCAGGGCGCGGTGGGGCTGGGCTGGATGATGAATGATCAGCGGCAGGACTGGCAAGTGGACCAGACGTGGTCATCGATGAGGTCGCAGAGATGTGGGGCCCAGGCACGTGGCGGGGTGGCAATTGATGAAAACAGGGAGGAGGCGGAACGGGGCACAGGCTACGGGCTCCCCAGAGGGCAGCCCCTCCCACAGCAACCTGGGCCTGGCACCGACAGATCTGCCTGCTTTTCAAGAAAAGCCATAAATCCAGATGTTTCTGTGAAGTTTCTCAATTTTTAAATGTTGGCAGCTCATCCAAACACACCGTCAACACTGCAGGGCCATTCGAAACAAAGATCCAGTTCCGATCTGACCAAGGGCCAGCTGTGTGCGGCCTCCGACACGAGGGTCAGGTGACAGCAAGTACCATGTGACGAGGCAGGAATCATCCTCAGGCCCCTGCCAGGGAAACTGAGGCCCAGCGAGGGCAAACCCCTACTCAAGGCCACAGAGCAGGCAAGTGGTGACGCGGGGACTGGAACCCAAACTGTCTGGCCCCACAGCCTGTGGTCACGAGAACAGTGATCAGCCACCCCCATCACCCAGACAAAAAACAAAACAAAGCCCTCATTTCCCACGTGAGAAAGAAAGGGCCAGAGAGGGGGGAGTGTGACTTACCCACAGCCACCCAGCACACTGGCATCAGAGCCCACAGTCCAGCCTGGGGCGTGTGACTCCTCCCCATGGACCAGATGGAGGAGCCCAGGGAGCCTGAATGAACCGGGGCAGGTGTGGGGGGCAGGCAGGCAGCGCAGTGCAGGTGACAGCCAGGCTCTGGAGCCTCCTACCTGGTGCAGATCCCAGCTCTGCCACTTACTAGATGTGTGACCTTGGGCAAGTAACTTAACCTCTCTATGCCTCGGTTTCCTCACCTGGAAAATGGGGGTAACCATGGCGCCCACCTCATAGGGCTATTAGGGGGTGAAAGAAGTAACAGTTGTCGAGGGCTTAGAGCAACACCTTCCAAAGTCCCAATCTTTGCCCGTCAGATGCTCCCATGCAAACCCTAGATAATATAACATTACGCCCCACCACTATACAAAGTATACGTGTCATGGAATTCAACTTGGACCCCCTCACCCTAAATCTATTAAAGTTTAAAAAATAGAAATTAAAAATTTTTAAAAGCCAAAAAATATATATTATACCAACATACTCCCAAGCACTAGAAACCTCCTGGTTGGGGACATCACATGGGTCCTCACACTAGTGAAAATGTAGCAGCGTAATTTAGGGGACTAGGCGGAAGAGCGGGGTTCTCTGCAGAAAAGAAGGGGGGAAAGAGAGGGATTGGGAGGCTAGTGGGGGGCTTCTCCTCCCACACTCACACGAGGAGGGGGAGCACGTGGAAGGGGCACCTCACTAGAAGGGGAGGGGTCCCCTGTCGGCCCCCCCGCCTCAGCCTGGGGAAAGAACCGGATTCCAAGAGCAACACTAATAACCACCACCAAAGTGCATGCCACAAACACGAGCGCCTGCCACATGCCAGCGTTCTGAGCACCAGGGAACCAGCAGCGAGCAATGCAGATGAAACATCAGCGCAATTCACAAAACAAGGAACACCGAGGGAGGAAGGTCGATGGCAAGAAGCGCTTGAATAAAAGTTAAGCAGGAGACGTGGGGGCATCCATCTTGAATCAGGTGGTTGGAGAGAGCTGAGCACAGGCTTGAAGTTGTAGGAAATGCTCTTGGGCACGTCTGCAGGAAGAGCATTCCAGGCAAAGGGAACAGCCTATACAAAGGCCCTGAGGCCAGAGTGTGCCCAGGGTGTTCACTGACTCCTCGCACCTCGGGCAGGTGCTAGCTGCTCTGATCCCCGTCTACCAGGTAGCCAAGGGAGGCTCTGTCCCGAAGCCACACTGCTAGTAAGAGGCGGAGCCCGGCCCTGAACTTCCACCCGTTTTACAGGGGAGAGTGGTTCTAGAGTCCACTGGACACGTGCTCCTCCTCCAAAGTCTCTGGGACTGTGGGTGTGGCCACCACTGTGCGGGGCACGCTGGCTCCCAGCCTGGGTCCCACATGCGTCTTCTGGCTTCACCCGGACACTGGCCCTGTGACTGGCCTCTCCCTTCTTCTCTCTCCAATCCCACCTCCTTCCTGGCAGCCTTACAACCCGCCCCCCATAAGACCCTGCTGCCCCCCCCAGTCTTCCCAAGCCACCCATCTTCTCAGGCTCGAGCAGGTGCAGAATGAAGTCCAATGCGTGGGCCCAATGCCCACGAATGTCACCTGTGCTTCCAGCTGGCACAAGCCCCCACCTGGCCACCATCGCTCCCACCCCAGACCCGCGTTCTTCCTTCCTCCAGGCCTCTCCTCTGCTCCCCTCACCCCCACCCCCCAGAAGGCCTGCGTGTGTCCCCAGCCCAACCTTCCCGCGCATCTAAACCAGGAGAGAAATCCAGCCTGCGTGAAGGGCTTGGGGTGAGTCTGTGTCTAGGCCACGCTTCCCTTTCTGGGTGGAAGGACGCGGATGCTCCTTCTTGGAGGAAGGAGAAAAGGTTCCTTTGTGCCGGCTCTGGTGAAAGTGTGTCTGTTTAGGGCAGGCTGCAGTTTCCTTTGTGAACGCTGGAGATTTTGAGTGTGGGAAAAAGGGCTTATTAGATTTCCCCGTAGCTGCCCAGAGTGGGGAGAGGTTTTTCCGAGCACAGGAAGAAATCACCAAACAGGCAAACAGGCGTTCGAGAAGGAAGGAACAGTTAGCAGCCGCTTCTCACCGAGAGGTTAGGATTTGCTGGTTGGCGTTTTCATTCGGGTATATGGAAAACACAGAGAAAGGAAGAAAGCTTTCCCTGTACTCTCATGGGAAGGGAGGGAAGGAAGTTAGTTCATCCTTGATGTCTGGGGGTGGGAGGCAGGATTTTGTTCAGAGGATTGTTGGGGTGTTTTTTCCTCTTCACATCAAAAAAAAAAATTACAATGGTCACAGAACCCACAAAAAGGGTTGTCATGGCAACAAAAGTTTGTGGCCAGGTACTTCCTAACATCCTTTCAGGACCGTAGTGTTGTGGGAGGCAGGATTTGGGCCCTGTGGGATCAGCCCCGGAAACCACCCCAGTCGGCTCCAATCTTCCAAATTTCTCACCGGCACTGACAAGCCGATAACTATTTTCCAAGCTCCCAGAGAGAAAAACTGTGATTTTCTGAGAAGGATGATCTCTAGCCAGCAGCGGCCAAGAGAAAATTGTGGGTTTGTTTTATTTATTTACCCAACAAATTAACCATCCGTGTTTTTAACTCCCAGAGGACTGGGAGTGAAGGTCTTAGCCGGGGCCCCAAAACGTCTCCTTCTTTGACCTCCCCCACCTGGGCCTTTCTCTCCCCAGTCACTTTACTGGGATTCTTTTCTGTCCCTGAGAAGACAATTCAGGCTCCCTTGTCAGAAACCGCTCTGAGCCTCCAATTCCTCATCTGATAAAGTGACCCGACCCCCCCCAGAAGTGTCTACCTCAAAGGTGGTGGCCAGGATTTTTTAACAGAGCCTGGTGCATGTTAAGGTCTCTGTAAATGTTAACTGACATTGTTTTTCAATATTTTTCAATTAATAATTTTTTAAATTACTCAGGCCTAAACATCCCAAGTCAAGGCCTGGATGAGCTACAAGGAAATAACTGCAAGCGTTGGGGTGGTGACCTTCGGGCCGGGAGAGACCTCAAACACTTAAGGGGCTCAGCTGACCAGCCTGGGCCAGGACACTCCATGGAGGTGGGGACGGCGCCGGTGCCAGGCGCCGGTGCCAGACGAGGCGTTGTATTTCCAAGTGAGGGAGCTCGGAGGCTGGGCTTCTACACAAAGGAGAAACCTGGCGAGAGGCAGAGGTGTTAAGTCCTAAACCTTGGAAACATCTCGAACTTGCAGAAAGATGCGCAGGGCATCTCTGCGTCGAAGGATGCGGATGTTTCCAAGGACAAGGCCTCTGTATGAGAGGGCAGGGCTGGGCTGCATGAAAGGTAGGGACCTTTAGCCAAGATGCCTTTTGAAGTTAATTTGTTTTATTACATCCCACAGTAAAAACCCAAGTCCTGAGTGTACACCAGAAGTGAGTGTGATGGAGACGGGATCTACTCCAACACCATGTATCTTTCTCAAATGGCCAGCACTGCTAAGTGGAGTTGCAGCAAAGTTCTGTTGGACACCCCCAGAATCGAGCCAGAGCCAGTAGCACCCCAGGAAGCCTCCTGCGGTCCATCGTCCCAAGACCTCATCCAACATGTATCCTGCAAATACTTATTGCAAAGCTACTATGCACTAGACACTACCCAGAGGCAGGACCGTGCAGCAGTGAATGAGACCAACCCGGCCTGGCCCTCGCAGAGTGACATCGTATGGGGAGAGTGGTGACAAGCTCGTGATCAAAGACAGGCCCCAGAAAATGTCAGGTTCTGCCAAGCGTGGCAGGGAGATAAAGGCAGGGGTGAGATGCAAAGACCACAAGACCCTGCCTTGTGGGGGGGTCCCGAGGTCTTCTCTCCAGAGGATCGTGCCTCGGAAGGCAGGAAGGAGAGTCCCACCAAAGCTACTAGGGAGCCAGCCAGGGGAGGTAGGGGGCCTGGAAGGGCACCCCAGGCAGGGGGGCAGCTAGTGCAAAGGCCTGGAGCTCCTCACTGGGTTTAGACCCTCACCCCTCTGTCCTTGAAGCCACTTAGGCCAATGGCTTATTCAGGGCAAACTATGAGTTGGCGCCCACTCCCATCTACCCTGGAGTACACACACATGCCATGTCCACAGGGAAGAGCGATACATGCCTGGGGGAGTTTTAACCTTGGGGAAAGAGGTCACTTCACTCAGGGGGGTCCCCACACCTGCCTGTGGAGCAACACCCCTTTAAAGGCATCAGGTACTTGTGGGCCAACACCACCCTCAAAACCCTGAGCTCTGCCATTGCCTAGCTGTCTGCCTTGGGACACTCACTCCAGCCCTGGCTGCCTCCGAGGGCAGAGAAAGGGGTACAGGCAAGGGGGCAATTTGATCGGCCTTGCGAAAAGTCAGCCCCTCATTCTGATCGCAGCCCTGGGCTAAGCGAAGCCCCTCGGACTCCACAACCTGGAGTTCGCCGAGCTGTCCAGGCTTTCCCGCCTGCCTCCTTTCTCTCCAGTCGCGTCCTCTCCCGGGAGGGGGCGAGGTCACCGAGGGCTCCCCGGCTTCTGCAAACAGGGGTGCCTCTGGGCGGGTCCGACTTCCCAGGGACCCACGGGACTCCCCCGACTCCCCACTCCCGTCTGCGAGGTTCGGCGCGGTTGAAGGTGGGAGTAGAAGAATGACCCGCTTGGCTCCTGGCTCTGAGAATCTGCGGTGGGAGGGGTGGCTTGTAGCAGGAGTCCCTGCACCACCGCCACCCCCAGAGGTGCCCTGGGGTGGGTGGGGGTACCCCGTGCCCGGGAGAGGAAGAAGAGGAGGGGGCAAGCATGGCGATGAGTTCAGGCGCGGAGAGGGACGCGCGCCCCTCCGACCGGCAGCGGGGGTGGGTGCCCGGGACCCGCACCTTCCCGGTGCGCGGCAACGTCCCCAGAGCCGCCGGCGGGCGTTCACCAGGGGCCGGACTCTGCCTCGAACCTTCAAGCGCGGGGCGTCCCGGACGCCCCACATTCTGGCCCCCGGACCTTGCCAGCGCGCGTCCTCCGCCCCCGAACGCTCCCGCGGCCCCGCCGAGCGCTGGGATCGGTGTCGCGGCGGCGGGGCCCCTCGCCCTGCGGGAGGAGGGAGCGCGGGTCCGGGGCTCGGGCCGCCGGGGCCGCGCAGCCCGGGGGGAGCCGGAGCCGAGCCCGCCGGCGCCGCCGCTCACTCACCGAGCCCGCCGAGCTGCTCCTCGCACGAGTACCAGATGCCGGTGTGGAAATTCCTGAAGAGGAAGCGGTCGTCGCCGGTCTCCCAGCTGTAGAGCGCGCCGCCAGGGGGGCCGTTCCCCGCGGCGGCGGCGACGGGGGCGGCGGTGCCGTTGGCCGTGGCGTTGGCGCCCGAGTTGGGGCAGTTGGCGCGCCCGCCCTGGCCACAGCCGGGCTTGGGCACCCGCTGCGTGCCCTGGCACCAGTGTGTGGTGAGGAAGGCGGTGGTGGCGAAGAGCAGCGCCAGCAGATTCAGGGCCACGGCCAGGAGCGCTCGGCCGCGGCGGCTCGTCTTCATGCCGCCCGCGCCGCCGGGACCGCGCCGCCGGGCAGCTCCGCGCGAAGTTGGCAGCCGGCGCCCCGCGTCAGCGGCCGCTGCCCGCCTCCCCCCGGGGCTGGGGCGCCTGCGATCGGCGGCGGCGGACGCGGCGCGGGCCCATGGCCCCCCCGGGGTGGGGGCGCGGCGCGGGGGGCGCGGGGGGCGCGGGGGGCGGGCGGCGGCGGCGGAGCGGCTCCGGCGCGCCCGGAGCCCGGAGCGCGAGTGCACCTCGGCGAGGAGCCGCTGGCGCCTGGCAGCGGCCACGGCGCAGGGACGCGCGCCCCTCCGTGGGGAGACACCTGCAGGCGGCCGGCGACACTGTTCCGGCGTCCGCCCGCACGGGGAGAGGGGGCGCCCCGCGCGGGCGCGGGTGGGGGACTGGGAGAGAAGGGACGCCCCGAAAGACAGCCTCGCCCGAGGGGAGGAGCTGAGAAGCAAGGACAGTGCTGGGCTAGGCGCTCCCAGAGAAAGGATCCCCGCAGCTGGACGTGGGGCAACAAAAGCGGCCTGGAGGGGGCATCTCGGTGAGACCCAAAGAGGCCCTGCCCATGGGAGACTGGGGCAGAGCCCGCCGGGGCTCCCCAGGAGGGGCACAGACCGGCAGAACCCTCCTCCAGAAGGGGTCCCAGAAAGGAGCCCCACGCCAGACCCTGAGAAACGAGCTCTCCAAAGGGTCGCGGCTGCAGAGCCCGCAGGGCTGCCCAGTCGGGAGCTGCAGGGCCCACGGGAAGGGACTCCTCACGATGGACCTGGAGTTGCAGGACTGGTCAGGGGCTACCCTACCTGGAACGCAGGGTTGTAGTTTGAAAGATTTGTCTACCCCCTGGGGGCCACCCCCCAGCGTCTGGGAAGGGTGACCTCCAGCGTCTGGGAAGAGCTCCCCTCCGAGGATGAAGCAGTCATTTGTGCTCCCTGCCATGTCACAGGACAGCAGGAAGAGTGGCAAAGAGGCACCCCATACAGGGTGGCAAGTGTTGGGCAGGATAAATAGGGCTTCTGCACTCAGGCTCTCCCCACCCTCCCCCCAAGATCCTGAACGGCATGACCCAATGACCCAAGGAGGTCCCAGGCCAGACACAAATTGTTGTGGGGTATCCTACAGGGGCTGCCAACCTGAAATCTTCAAGGTTGGGTGGGGGCAGAGTGGTCAGGCATACTGACTTTGGGTTCAGGCAAACCTGGGGTTTGATCAGCTGTGTGACTTTGAACAAGTCACTTACCCTCTCTGAGCCTCAATTTCCATAACTACAAAAAGGGGAGGAATATACTTCAGAGGTATATATCACATTGGCCTGCTATGATGAGATCGTGCCCATAAAAAACATTTAGCACGTGGTAGACTCAATAAATGTTAGCCACTATTATTAACATCTGAACAAGATCAGTTGGCCAAACTCGTACAAACCTTTTTAGGCACTCTTGTGCAAAGTGAGAACTGTGTGCACCCCCATCCCCACCTCTGCTCTAAGATGACCATGTTCCCTGAACTCCCCTCTCACTGCACAGCACAGAGTGCCCGGATGCCCAGGATGTGCAACAATTAATTGCATGTTGATTGCAAGAGCTAATTTGAATTCTGCCCAAGCTGAGAACTGTTCCAGCAACCCCTGGCTTGCCAAGTGGCAGGCCTTGCAGAATTCAAGGTTAACAGATTATGAATTGCCTTACTCCTGTGGGTGATCAGCTGCTGCTACTCTGCCTGGGGGTAGGTGAGAGAAAAGCTTTGTGGGCAGTGTCCCCGGCAGGAACCCACATGAAGGATGGCCAGGGGTCTCCAGACGGACTTATTAGAGCCCTTCTCTGACACTAGGCAACAGGTTCCCAACTATTTTGTGGGAGAGGACTTCCATGTAATAATGGTGACATTGAGGACACTGGTTGACAGAGGAAATGTATCACGGCCAAATAGCTACAAGGAATCCAGTAGCACATTTAAACAGGCATACAACATCCATCACAAGAGTGTCTGCATGCCATTGAAAACCAGGCCCTCCGTGTGCTTTAGCAGTGATTTTCTGGGCTTGAGACTGTGGCTGGTGCGCACATGGGTGGGGCTCGGGGACCTACTGGCTGGGAACCTTGTCCTGGGTGTTCAGAGCCAACAGAGTCCAGGTGAACTACCTCTCAGGGACCACACTCTTTTAAGAAACACCCAGAGGGAGCACAGAGGGATTGGAGATTTCTGTCCACTCACTGAGCACCTGCTGAATGCTCGGCACCGGGAGAAGCGAGAACACGAACATCAATAAGAAGGAACATTGGCGAGTACGTAGGGGTGAGGGCCAGGGAGGAAACTAAAGCGGGGAGGAGGGAAGAGGAGGAGCCTCAAGGAAGGCCTCCCTGCAAGGGGACACCAGAGCAAAGACCTGAAGGAGACGCAAGAGCAAGCCATAAGGATATGCGGGGGAAGAAAGTTCCAGGCCGAGGACAGCCAGCACGGAAGCCCTGCCCGGCCCTGGGTGGGTAACTGAGGTGTAGCATGGCCAGAGCCGAGTGAGCAAGAGGTGCTTGGGGTGACAGATCGCGGGTCTGCGTAGCCCCTGTTGGGCCTCGCGCCTTCACTCGGAGCCAAGCAGAAGCCGGGAGAGGGTCCAGGCAGAGGGAGCCACGTCTGGGTTAGGGTCAGATGGGACCATTCTGGCTGCCGCAGGGAGGAGGGCAGAAGCAGGGAGACCAGCGTGTGGGCTGGCAAGGGGACCCTAGAGTGCCATGCCGGGGCTCAGACCAGGGTGGCGGCAGTGGTGGTGGAGAGTCCGGACTGGCTTTCGAGGCAGATGCAGCAGGATTTGCTCAAGGATGGGACGTGGGGTGGGAGAGAGGTAGGACTCTGACGTGTCCGGCGAGAGCCTCTGCGGGGACGGGGTTGCTGTTTGAAACAAAAGCGGATCTGCCGCTTAGGGTGTCTACACACCCTTCCTGAAGCAAATCCAAACTTATCAGCAAGCCCCTTAGATAGGATGGGGACTTTTTTAATCCCAAATAGTCATACAGTTGGAATTACCTTGAGCATGGACAAGGATGGGTGGGGTGAATCAGGGTGTCAGTGAATCACTCTAAACTGGGATGTCACACCTGTCTCCTCACACACCTGGGGTCCCCTCCAGCTTGTCCCCACTGGCACCCTGCCCACCAAATTTGGCCCATATGCATGTTTTGTTTGTCCTGGATGGAGTTGGCCTCCACCACACATTAAATTTTCATGAGTTGCCAACATTCCAGAATCATGCGATTTCACATAAAAATCTAGACTTCCAGTTTCTCTTGCATAATCAAATTACCTGCCGACACTGGGCCTGAGTCTTTGCCTGGCTACCATTGGCAAGTGCACCTGTACGGGGGCAGACGGGCCCTCCCAGCATTAAGGACACCTGTCGAGCTCCTGGGAGCATTCGAATTTGAGAACCTGGTGTTAAAGCCCAAAACATTCTTGATAAAACCAATGTATGATGCTGAAAGTCAGGTGACAGTTACCCTCAGGAGGTGGAATAGGGCCTGGGAGGGGCCTGGGAGGGGCCGGGAGGGGGACTTCTGGTCAGTCACGCAAGCGCGTTCAGGTTCTGAAATCTCATGGAGCTATACAGTTGGAAATTGTTTATTTCTTTCTACTCCACAAAATTTACCAGAAAAACAGTTGCTATTAATAATGAAGGTCATATTTTTCAGGAAATGTGAATCTGCTTTGAAGGGCCATGTCCCAGGTGCATTTCGCTTTCCACTTTTCCTTCTGGTCGGCTGCTCCAAAGACGTGCACTAGCTTTGGGGCTTCCTAAGTCACTTTCTGTGTGCTAAAGCTTCAAAACAGAGCTCGGGAAGACGGAACATCCCCAGCTTCCACGCCATCCTAATTATAGAAGGAGATTAGCCAATTTCCAATTATCAGGGAGGTCTTTTAAACAGTGACTCCCAAGGTATCGAGGCTTAATGCCCATTTTACTACCCTGGTTAACCCATCATTCCGGGTTTTCCCAGGAAAGCTAGACTCGCAGTGCTGGTGTGTTTACGAGGCTGCTCTCCGGTCGCTGGTCCCAGGGGAGGGAACGCCCTTGAGCTCTGTGCAATCAGAGACATCCCAGGGGGCAGATTCTCCCTGGCAGAAAGAAACCAGCTTCATCAGAAAGTGATCAGCTGGAGCTCGTGTTCTTTGGAACTGTCCTAGCTCTTTGGTTATTCAAGAAGCAGTCATTAGGCCACTGCTCTGCGTTGGACATTCAGTGAACAAGACAGACCAGGCCCATTCCTTCATGGGGCTTCCATTCTAGAAGGGAAGACAGTAATAAACAAGGAAGCAGCTAATAAATCCCATAATCTCAGATGGTGGTACACGCAGGGGAGGGAGGGAAAGAGGATCCCTGGGGAGGGATCGTGCTATACAATGTACACATGCGCCATCCACACGTCACACTGTGTCCCGTAAATACGCAGAATTACTGTGTGTCAATTATAAACTTAAAAATTACTCAATAAAAAAAGAACTGGGAAGAGTTAGAAGATGTTCCAGATCATGGATGGGAAGGTCTGGATTTTAATCCTGGCTCTGCCACATTTGGACTCGTTCCCGAACCTCTCTCTGAGGGCCTCGGTTTTCTCATCCGTAAAATGGGGTGGGGAAGGGACATCAACATGTGCTGAGTATCCTCACCACAGGAGCAGTTTTCCACACGTGGCCTCCACGTCCTGTCACTGTCAACCCTCAAGGAGTTAGTTGTGTCCATTTTATAGATGAGGAAACAGGCTGTACAGAGAGGTTCTGTCAACTGCTCAGCGCCATGCATGTCGGACGGAAGTGTGGGGCACGTGCAGAGAAGGCTGGGGGTGCTGAGGTCGGGAAAGCTCCTATCCCAGGGCCCTCAAGACCAGCCCAGGAGCTTTGATTCTACTCGTCAGCGATGAGGACCCAGTGAGGACTGCGGGGCCGGCGCCCGGCGTGCCCAGGGCTGCGTTTCTGGAAGGCGGCTGTGGGGGCTGGCGGGCAGGTGGATGGGAGGCGAGGCGTGTGAGGATGTGTCAGGAGGCTCCCACATGGTCCATGCCGAGGCCTGAAACCTGTTCTGAGAGAGGAGAAGGGACCTCAAACTTGCTCCCCAGCTGCGTTTTCAGAGAACCAGTCCGAAGTCCCCGCCATGCAAGGGCTCCAGCGCGGCTGCTGGAACATGTCGCCAGACCCCGGCAACGCGGCCGCCACCAAATGCGCCCTGACTGCCATTTCCAGGCCAGGAGGAAAACCGGTGCGAGGTCAGGGGGGATTTTGGTGGGACGGTGCAGAAACACATCACGATGAGAAATAGTTACTCAAGTCAGAGTCTGCAAACACTGATTTGGCACCGACTGCATGTCAGGCACTTTGGGCAAAGGGATGTAGTTAAATAAAACCTTATAGAATTCTGACCAGATCTCAGCTGGAGAAACTGAGGCTTGAGAAATACCAGGGCAGGAGTCAGAGTCCAGGGCCACCCTGGGTCCCCTCAACTTGTCATCCCTCTGTTATCTTCAGATGAATCACCTGTTCAGGTTAAAGCCCCAAAGCTCAAAACGGGCCACGGGGGTCACTGACACCCCACCACGCACCCCTCACTCGGTGGGATTTCTCTCAGTTCTCGGGGTCCGGAGCTGGTTTGTTTACTCTGGTCCTGAGGAGGGACGACAAGGAAGCCTGGGGAGAAAACAGGCATTATAAGGTATCTCCTGGACTAGCAGGTCTTGGGCTATTTTTCTGGTGTTTTCAAAGCTGTTGTTTGCTTCCCTCTGCTGCCCCCTAGGGGCCAAGAGCTGGGCCAGCAGTCTGGCTCACCTGGATCGAGGAGAGAGACTCCTTCCCGCCCTCCCACCGCAGGAGCAAAAACTGCCAGGGAGAGGGACCTGGGATTCAATTAAATGGTTAAGAGCAGAGGTCTCCACCTGGGTAGAAATATTTATAAACTACATGATGATGCACAAATATACTGTGAACAGTATACAAATCATATACAGGTTGAGCATCCCTTATCCAAAATGCTTGGGATCAGAAGTGTTTCAGATTTCTGATT
Source organism: Avahi laniger (assembly GCA_963575035.1). Lineage (NCBI taxonomy): Eukaryota > Metazoa > Chordata > Mammalia > Primates > Indriidae > Avahi > Avahi laniger. The sequence goes on along the minus strand of CAUYSK010016193.1, from coordinate 14,102 downwards.
TTTCCAGGTTTGGGAATATTTCTTTTATACTTACCAGCTGAGCATCTCAAATCCGGAAAGCAGAAATCCGCAATGCTCACTGGAGCGTTCCCTTTGAGCATCATGTAGTTTCAGATTTTTGGATTCGGAATGCTCAACTTGTATAAAAACTAGAAATTGTTTAAGGAGGACATAAAGATTAAATAAGCACTACTTTTAAATGTTTTTATTTCATTTACCAACAGTACAACAAACCTTTTGACTTTCATTTAAACATTCTTAATTTTTTTACTGAAAGCAATCAGATTGGATCTGCTTTTTTTATTTTTTGAAATGCTTGGGTTAGCACCAGTGCTATGGTGATTCAAGGGTCCCATTCTACGCAGGATCATTTCCATACTTGGTTTCAGTGGCTTTTACAGCTAAAAGCAATGCCTCACAGAGATTTTGTAAATCCAGGCGAGAACAGTGTCTCAAGGCTGTACTTTCTAAATATCAATGCTCATATTTTAATCCCATTCACCAAATAGGATATTTTTTGCTGAAATTTGGCTAATACTGTATACATCCATCTTCCCTAATGTCCCTTGTGTGGTCTTACAAGCAAATGAGCAGATTGGCATTTGTGGATTTTTAACAAATGGATTCAAAATGCCCTAAAAGTTTTCTTTTGGAAGATTTTGAAATTGGTTAGAATTTTTTGTTTTCCAGCTCTTAAAGTATGCAGACATGGAGAGTTTTTAAAAGGAAACACACTTTCGTTGCTTTTTGGCAATTAACGCTCATAACAGGCCAGGCGTGGTGGCTCATGCTTATAATCCTATCACCCTGGGAGGCCGAGGAGGGAGGATTGCTTGAGCTGAGGAGTTCGAGACCAGCCTGAGCAAGAACAAGACACTGTCTCTACTGAAAAAAAAAAAAATAGAAAAGATAAATTGGGTGTAGTGGTACATACCTGTAGTCCCAGCTATTTGGGAGGCTGAGGCAGGAGGATCACTGGAGCCCAGGAGTCCGAGGCTGCAGTGAGCTATGATGCCACCACTCTACCCAGAGCGAGACTCTGTCTCAAAAAAACAAAACAACAAAAAAAACTTCCTAACAACGGAAGCATTTCCAAACATCTGCTTTCAAAATGCTCTTTCCAAAACATGAGTGTCTCTCGAAAAGCAGTTACCTTCTCATTCATTGTTTAAAAATCACCTTCCTCTTGAAGAGGCAGATTAGGTGCTTTGTTTTGGGGCAGACAAATAGCTGACAGTCACGTGTCGCCCCAGAAGAGGTCAGCAAATGTGGGTATTTGTCTTTTCCATAAAAGAAAAACCATGACAACCCATCTTCGGGCTCAGCGGCAGTTTGGAGTTAGGTTTGCAGTCACTCCCCGTCTCGTAACGCAGTATCGTAACACAGTATCACTGTACACAGTATCACAGTATCACAGTATCACTGTACACAGTATCTCGTAACACAGTATCACTGAAGAGTCTTCTGCGGGGAGGTCTGGTTTTTAGTAGTAATAGTATCGATAATAAATAAGGATGAAAAGGATTGCCTCTGTGTCAGGCTCTGTGGCAAGCAGATTCACAGGCACTAAGTCATCACGTCCACAGACAACCTGTGAGGCAGGCGCGATTCTAGACCTCTTTGACAGATGAGGAAACTGAGGCACGGAAGTGGCAGAACTGGGAGAGGTCACTTGGAAAGCCTTTCAGGACACTATTGCTGTGACTGGGACAGGATACTCTGACCGTGACCTTCCCTGGTAAACCGCACAATGGGCAAGTGCGTGGACTCCGGCCAGACCATCTGGATTTGAATCCTGTTTCTACCACCGATAGCTATGTGACCTTGGCCATTTCATCTTTCCATGCCTCAGTTTCTTCCTCTGTAAAATGAGGGTAATGGTAGCCTCCACCTCATAGAGTCGTGAGAATTAAATGAACAATACATGAAATGCTTCAAACCATACCTGACTCATAGTAAATGCTACGTGAGTGTTTGAGGGGCTCCTGTTGAGATGATGACATGAAAACAATGTTTGCAAATTCCTAGAACAATCCAAGCTCTCAAAAAATATGGACTTCTCTCACTGGGTGTATTTGTCATTTAGTGCTGTGTAACAAATTATCCCAAGCATAGCAGCTTAAAGCAGCAATAAATCTTTATTATCTCACGGTTCCTCTGGGGCAGGAATTTGAGATTGCCCTAGGAGGGTGGTTTCTGGCTCAGGGTTTCTCATGGAGCTGCAGTCTCTGAAGGCTTGCCTGGGGCTGAAAGGTCCACCCGAGACAGCTGGTCTGCAAGTTCATGCAGGCTGTTGGCAGAAATCATCAGACTCCTGCCATACCGACCTCTCTGCGGGGCTGCTTGAGCTTCCCCACAGCATGGCTGCTAGCTTCCTCCCGAGTCATCTTAGGGGAAAGCAAGGTGAAAAACGCAATGTGTTTTATGACATACATACAATGTTCATAATAATAGTAACCATTCATTAAACATTTAGGATGGTAGATGGCATCCACTATCATTTCTTCAATATCCTGTGGTTCACACAGGTCAGGATTAGCCAGTGTGGGAGAGGGGTACTCAGAGACATGAGTAACAGGGCAGGAATCACAGGGATCTTGGAGGCTGCTTGCCACACCTGGCCAGCAGACCAATAGCAGCCCACAGCAAACTGACTTCCAGGCACGACTTTTTCCTATTTGGAATTTTTTACCACCTGAGAACCACTTTCCTTCCTACCTTCTTCCCTTCCTCCCCCTACTCCCTCCTTCTTTTCCTCGTTCCTTCTTTCCTTTCTCCCGTTCTAATCACTTTTCTTCTGATTATAAAGGTAACGTGTTGCAGAGAAATCAAAAAAGTAAAGAATTTTTAAGGGGTCTCTGATTTCACAATTATTTGATATTCATTTCGGTGGATAATTTGGCATCTTAATGCAAACTTTTATGTACATTTTATAAAATTTTAATTACACTGCACACTCAGTTTTATATCCAGCTTTTTACACTTGAAATCATATCATGATTTCAATGCCTGATGCCATTAGATGTGAATAATAATAATAACCATTAATGAAACATTTAGGAATGTTCCAGACACTGTATTGAGCTCTTTATATATTTCATTTAAGTTTCACAAAAATCCTGTGAGTAGGCAGTGTTACTGTACCAATTTTACAGATGAAGAAACAGACTCAGAGAAGTTATGTAACTAGTCTAGGATCCCACAGGAAATAAGTGACATGGTCAAGACTTCAATTCAGATCTGATGGCCTCTATAGTATCCTGATGGCTTCAGGGTATTTCACTGTGTGGATTTTACTTTAAAAATCTCCTGCTGTTGGCCAGATGCCGTGGCTCACGCCTGTAATCCTAGTACTTTGGGAGGCCGAGGTAGGAGGATCGCTTGAGGTTATTTCTAGTTTTTCAATAGAAACAACACTCTAATGCACATCCTTTAATGTGTTTCTTTGTCTACACCTCTTAGAAAAAAATCTATAAATACATCGCTGTGTATACTTCTGCCACACCTTGGAGGAGATGACCATTTAAAGAGCAGTCATTGGCTTACATCATTGAAAAACTCAGCTTTAGGTATGGCTTGATCTAGCAGCTCAAAGACGTCAAGGACTTGGGTCCTCTCTGGCCTTCTGATTTACTTTCTTCAGTGTGAACTTCATCCCTTTGTCCTCTGTCGCCATGTGGCAGTTTCACGTGAGAGCAAATGGCTGCCTTGATTCCTGACTTCACATTTTCACACCACACCATCCCTTTCTCAGACAGCAATTTGCCACAGCAAATGGTTCCTGATGTCACCATGGACAGAGAGAATGGGGTGTTCTCATTGGCTTACCCCAGTCTAGACTCACCCCTGGAACATGAGGGAGGGGGTCATTCCCTCCAATGTCCCAGCTGAGACTGAGAGAGGTGGCTATAACAGTTGCTAATTGTTGCACAATAAACTTCCAAAACTTAGTGGCTTAAATTATTATTGATTATTAGATATTATTATTAAATTACAAGTATGTTTCCTCACAATTCTGTGGGCTGGACTCTGGGCAGTCCTCTCCTCTCTCCTGGGATCATTCATGGGCTGCAGTCTTATCCGAAGGCATGGCTGGGGCCATGGAGTGGCCTCACTAGTGATCTGGCAGCTACTGCTGGCTGCTGGTGGGGGAGCCTAGTTCTTCTCCACGCGAGCTCTCACCTCCAGTAAGTAGGGTGGTGCTTCTTTTCTGCATGGCAGCACTGGGGTCTAAGAAAGCAAAGGGGGAAGCTGCAAGGCCCCCCAGCTCTCTCATAGGCGCTCACATAGTCGCTTCAGCCACATGCTGCTGGGCAAAGCAACGCGGCCTGGATTTACGAGGAGGGGAGATGAGGCTCCGCCTCATGACTCTGCACATTGCATTCGGCAAAGGGCCGGCAGGATGGGAGGAATGGTTGTGGCCAACTCTGCCAACCTACCACAGCTGACCAGGACAGGTCTGGACAGCCAGAATGACCTGCCACCACCACAAGGGGGCAGAGAGAGGACATGGCGAAGAGGCCAGGCCAGAGGTGGCGCCTTCTGCCTGCGGACACCCCGTTGGATCTCTAGGGCTATGTCCCTGAGGACAGAGCTTGCATCAAACCCAGGAGCGTCCCCGGGACCAGGCTCAGAGACCATCTTCGATGCCAGGGCAGGAGGGGCCGGAATGACTTATCTCCCACGCTAAATTGAGTCATGAAACTTTTATTAAGGGATATAGTTTGTCAACGCCAGGAAAACAAGGCAGCTCTGGGCAGACTCATTAAGAGCAAATCCTTCTTCCCTAGCTCAGCCGCCAATTCCGACGGCATTGTGACATGAGCGGGGAGACAGAGGGGTGTGCAGAAGGGGCTGTCTAGACCGCCGAGCAGATGCAAAGTGCTTTCCAAGGCCCCTAAGAGCGCACTCCAGCAGCTGCCTCCATTTTCCCAAGGTTTCTTCACAGAAGAGCTGCCTCTGTCGCAGACGCGAGTGACAGCCGCTTCCATCAGACATGGGTGTGTGTGCCCGGTCACTCCTCCGTCAACCAAGAAGGAGGATCCTGCATGGCTTTGTCCCTCCAGAAACCTGAATATCACCTTCCTGCCCCCTGCAACTGAGGGTGACCAAATGGCCTGGCCAGGCGAGGCGGAACCAAACAGTGGCGGGCTGGGGTGGGTGGAGGAGGCACGGCCTGGTAGCTGGGTGGTTAAAACTGAGATTTACTCCGTGGGTGTGGGGTGCCAGATGTGGGGCTGTGGGTGTGGGAGTCCTGAGGTTTATAGTTGTAGTAGGAATAATCGAATCATCGCCATAATCTAATAATCATAATACGGCCACTGTTCCCAAAGAGGGCAGCAAGCTGTATCATTAATATGGTCTTGCGACCCCCACCCAAGAACCGACTCAGCAAAGACAATTTCTACACCACTATGGTCCTCCCCCAACCCGGCCAATCAGCAGACCCAATTGCCTAGCCTTTTGCTCACCAAACTATCTTTCAAAACCCTTCCTCCCAAATTTTGGGAGAGATGCATTTGAGAAAGTCCTCCCATCTCCTTGCCTGGTGCCTGCGATATTAACCTGCTGTCTCGGTGAATTGGCTTCCTCTCGAGCAGCGGGCAATGAACCTGGCTGGGCGGTAACATTACGCCTTATAGTAATGGATAAACCGAATGCTTCTCTAAGTCCCGTGAGCTGCTCTGGCAAGTTTATCAAATCCAAGGAGGGGGCCATAGCGGGGTCAGAAGCACAGGTCACAACTGGGATGGGGGTTAGCATCTGGCGTGGGGGTCTCTTGCAAGACTGAGCCCTCAATCTGTGGTGGGGTCTGACACTAACTTCGGGTAGATGATGTCAGAACTGAATCGAATTACAGGACACCCTGCTGGTGTCCACTGGAGAATGGGCTGTCGGTGGGGAGAAAACCCCACGCGTTTGGACCTAGAAGTGTTTGTGTCGAGTGTGAGAGTAGACAGAAAAGCACTGTTGGTTTTTTCCATCAGAAGGTCGTGTATACTATTTTGATGATAACATCAAAACACCTACCACTGTTTTGATAAGGACACTCAGGTGACTCGTGGGAGGTCACTTGGGGAGTAGGCCATGGCGCTGGCACCTCAGCCCAGGGTCCCCACCCCACTGCTTCCTCACAGCACCTGCAGAAGGAGGTTTCCAGAAACAAAGAAGGGAGGACAGTGGAGGGAACGGAAATGCAGCCCCGCCCAGACTGAAGAGCAAAGGAGCTTTCCACGACAGCAGGAGGCTTTGGAGCAGCTTGGGAGGGGCCAGCTGATTGTCCTGCTGTGACTTTCAAGGAGGTCCATTATCCCAGAGAACGGTCCCCACAGCGCAGCTCCAGCGGGTGATTGGCAAACCTGTCGAGTGCCACCTGCACCAGGCAGGCCACACTGGCAAACAGCCTCGGAGCCACCTCCCCGGGTCTGCTGCTCCCTAAGTGGGGCCAGAGGGGCTGGGGGGCTTCTGGCCTGCCTGAGTTTGGGGTGGGGGCAGCTGATGGCAGTTGGATGATCCAGAATGTCCCATAGCTGGGCTGGGACAACTCTGCTGATCTTGCCTGGGCCCCTCCTCTGCCTAGGGGGTGGCTGAGGTCTGCTGACCTCAAGTCAGCTTGCTCACCGCCCTGGGGTGACCTCCGTGGGCTCTCTGGGGTGTCCGCAGCAGGCTGGTGTCGGGGTGAAGGGACAACTTCCCCTTCGCCCTCAGGAGACTTGCTGAAAAATCAACTCACAATAAACAGATGAATAAGAGAAAAACGCATTTATTTTAACACGTACGCATGGGAGGCTTCAGAATGAAAACTCAGAGATACAGAGGAAATCGTCCGTTTTTATGCTTAGGTTCAACACAGCAGGCACAGCCGTGTAGACATCCGACTGGACAAAAAGGGTGCGAACTAATGCTAACACGCTGCGTGGGGACCCAGCAAGGCCTGTCTGTCTAGATCCTTCCTTCCGGTGCGGGGCAGGACCCTTTCGGGAATGGGGGTCTTACAGCCCCAAACAAGGTGGGTCAGATAATTACTCCCTGGCAGTTTTCACACAGAATAACTTCTGTGTTTGGGAAAAGGGGTTCTGGCTTTTACGAGCTGCCTTGGGGAGGAGGGATGCTAGTCTCGAGAGCTAGCCTCAGGGCAGAATGGGACCGAGAGGCAGGAGGACAAGGGAAGGTCAGAGGAGAACTTTGGCTTCTGAGGCCCTCGTTTTAGGGTGCCGTTTGCTGAGCCCCATCTCTGGTGTGGGCTGGTCTGGCCTGGCCTGGGCTGAGGCAGCTCAGCTGTCTCTTCTCCACGTGTCCTTTGTCCTCCCCCTGGGACCACTGGGACAGTCCAGGCACATTTTTCTCACAATAACGGAGAGGTGCAAGAAGACAAGCATGAGGCCTCTGACGGCCTAGACTCAGACCTGTCCCGCTTGCCTCACTCTGCCGGCCAAAGCCAGCCATGTGTCCCAACCCAAGGCTGAGGGGCAGGGAGATACAGTACTCGGAGCCGCTAGGCGACAGGCACCGGGAGGGGTGGAATCTGAGTCGGTAATGCTCCCGGCTGCAGAGTGCTTGACTCTTGGAGTCTGGGGACAGAGCTGAGAGCCTGGACACTGCTCTCCATTGGAAGCATCTGTGGGGTGTGTGCCTGGGGAGAATGAGGGGGAGGTCACGTTTCTTCTCTGTGACCCTCAGAGGGTGGGTAAGGACTTCCTCTGTCCCCACGGAGGTTAGACAAGGAGAGGGAGCCACAGGACTGCTCCAAGGACCACAGAACCAAAGGACAGGACAGACCCTCCACCCAGAGAAAGTGCTGAAGGACCGAACCATGGAGGAGGCAGGGAGGAATATAATGGCTGTCTCAATGCCAAAGGGGTCCAGGGTGAAGCTGGCCTCTGCTCCAGGAAAACCAAGCTGACGGCTCGTGCAGGGCCCCCCCATCTGCAGGGACCCCCCCAGACCCTCCCATCTGCAGGGACCTCTGTGCAACCCTCCCCATAGCTCCTCCCTGTCTCCAACCCCGAAAAGCCACTAAGTGGGAGAGGGACACGAAGGTGCCAACCCCCCATGCAACCCCTCCAGCGTCTGGGCCCGGCTCCAGGCTGCAGGGGAGGAGAGGGGAGGGGCCCTGCGTCCTGGAGAACGGGGCTTGCACACAGCAGGCCTGGCCTCAGCTCAGACGGGAGCCTGCTCCAGCGGCTAGAAGGGACCCAAAGCTGAGCAGTTAAGACGACCAGCCACTGGGGACAGGGTGCAGTTGAGGGCGGCTACTCAAATAATAAAAGTAATGCAATTAGTGCTAATGACAGCAGCTCACACGCACACGCAGCTTCCTGTGTGCCAGCCGCAGTGCTGGGCGCTTTAGATTCAACAACGCTTTTCATCTTCATGACAGCCCTGTGATAGTATAATTTTTTATTAATTGCTATAATACAGACAGTCCCTGACTTAAAATGTTCAGCTTACAATTTCTTGACAATGGTGTGAAAGCCACACGCATTCAGTACAAACTGCCTGATGTCTACACCCGCCCGAGGGTCAGAGGCTTTGCTCAAGCCACCACCACCCTTTCCAGATCAAGTGTCAGCTGAAAGCCCATCACCCTGACCGCTGCTGGCTCGCTGAGGCCAGGCCACTGCGCTGTGGGTTACATACCACGGAGCCCACATCAGTGACAGCCCCGAGGTCCACGGCTTCCTGCGCAACTCACTGCGACCCAGGCTCGGAGAGAAACATCCCACATCCGTCATCTCATATGATCCTTCAACACCCCTGGGAGGGACCCGCACCAGCTCCCCTTTATAGATGGGGACTGAGCCTAAACGACGAGCCCGAGGTCACGTGGCTGGGCTGACTGCCGTGTGCTCAGAGAAGTCAGGCCACGTGAGTGCAGCACACTCTGAAATAGTGAAGCTGATTCTACAGCTTAGTACTGTCTGTGCTTCCAATGACTTTGAGGTGGGACAAGCAGTTGGCGCCACACTATGTCCAGTGTTTGGGGTCTGGCCCGAGGTTAGTAAGTCGCAGCCTGTGAGTTTGAACCGAGGTCTGCCTGCGTCTGGCTGTCACAACCCCGGCCTCCGTGGCGAGGACAGATGGACTCTGTCGCGAGCTCTCAGACACCCACCTCTCCAGCTACCTGGGCACCTCCAGAGGGGCCTGCGACTGGGAGGGGGCGTCCCCAGGAAGGCCCAGGCCAGCTCCTCCGTGCCAGTGCCCACTCTGCCCTGAGGGAGGGTCTATGGGCCTCCCTAGGACCCAGAGACACCTGGTGGGCCCCCAGCGGCCTCCTGAGCCTGCACTCTGGGAGTGGCTGCAGAGGAGCCCCAGGAGTCAGCAGCCCCAGCGCTCCCTAACCCGGGCGCCCGTGCCGGCCTGCTCTGCAGTGGCGCCCACAGCAGCAAGGCCATAAGCCCTCCCACTCGGATTTTCTCTGCTGACAGGGAAGGTGGGGCTCCAGGAGCCAATGACAACTTTTAATATTTCACCCTACCGTGACCTAGTGGGGGCTGTGAAGACCGGGTGTCACAGAGGCTGGGGGTGTGGCCTGCAGACGTACCAGCCTCAGAGACAGAATTAAGTCCATTTTGGATATTCAGGCCTGAGGCAGCCATGGCCTTTCGATCTGAGGACCTAAGTCCAAAACAAGGGCCAGGGGTCGCTCTCCCATCCCCACAGACACGTGAGCTGCTTCCCCTGAAGCCACGTGGGAAAGAGGAGGAGAGAGGAAGGAGAAAGGAGACCTCTTGAGACCAGACAGTCTCAGTGGGAGTCTGACTAAACCACCAGGGACAGCTACGCAAGTTGCTCACTGTGCAAGGAAGCAAAGGTGGCTGAAACCTTGTCCACTCGCCTGGCACAGCTGTACCAGCTGCTTGAAGAAAGAAGTGCCTTTTGAAATTTCCATAAAGCCTGTCTAAAGTCTGAAATTTAACTGAATATTTTATCCAGAAGAGGCTGTTTTAAATCTGGAGAGAATGAGCTCTGCTTAACTGGTAAATTTTTCTAAATGTTATTTTCCCTGCCATCAATTTTTCAGTGCAAAATAAGAACAGTTACAACAGGTACGTTTTGTGTGCATCCGAGGCAAGCCAGAGCACAGAGTACTTTTGCCAACCATCTCTCACACACACACATGCACGTGAGTTATGTTCACGTAAAAAGCAACCTGGTCCAGCCCACCCCTTCCTTTCTGGAGGGCAGAAACCATGTCAACCACACCTTGTTCCTGCTTCTGGATCCAGCACCCGTCACGGAGCAGAGCCTCAGGACTTGTCTGGTGACAAGACTAAAACACTGATGCCTAAGAGATGCATCCCTGAGCTCAGGGTGGGAACACAAGGTCAGACGTGCTTTGCTATCTGCAAAGGGAAGCCACAGTCCCGGTCCACAGAGACACCCAGGGACCTCACACTCAGGGACGGAGCCAAGTGCCAGGGCTCCCCCCAGGCACAGCCCCGCCTGGGTCACCTGCAAACCTGGTTCTGCAAACAGCTTTCAAATCCACTAGGGGAAGCAGAACCGACTAGGTACAGAGCCAGGCGAGTCTCATAACTGCTGGGCCTCAATGTCCTACCAGTTCGTTGGGAACAGTGACAAATGCCGTCTCCTTGAGCCATCAGAATGTGAAGTTTATGAATAACTGTGGTGAGCAGAGAGGGGATTCCCAGGCCTCTAAAATCTGAGGAGCACACAGTGGCCTTGGTGTCCTTAGTGTGGTCGAGAGAAGGCAGACTCGAGCACTGGCACAGCACAAAGAAAGCAGGCTCTGAAGCTAGACCTGAAATCGGACCCTGGCTTTGCCAGAGAATTGCTGTGTGGCCTTGGGCAAGTCACTTCCCCTCTCTGAGCCTCCACGGCCTCATGGACAAGCATTTGCTCTGAAGGCAGGGAATCCTAAGGGGGTAGACGGGCACCTGCGCAAGGCAGCCCAGGCTGGTATCCTCCTCCTCTGGGGGAGGGAAACCATTTCTGGAAATGCCACAGTACAGGTTGTCACCCCAGTAGAAACCCCCAGAGCTTCATCGGGGCTCCCAGGCCCTCCCCAGGCAGGCGTGGTGAGGGGACATTAGGATGCCGTGCGCGTCCTTCCCCAGAGCCTGAATCACTTTCACTCGCTGCCCTTCAGAGGCTGCCAGCAAGGTCGCTGAGACTCCAGTGCGGCATGCGCGGCAGGGCAGCCTCCCGACCTCAGGCTCTGCCTCTGCAAAGCGGGGGCTATGCCATCCTCAGGGGCTCCGAGAGTGACAACAGTACCTGTCACTGGCGTCAGCAGCCCAGGACAGCTCCAGACGCCAGCATGGGTCAGAGACGAGGCCCCGGATCGTTTCCCACGATGTCCTGCAGAGGCCACTTCCGCCTGAGCGAGCCCGGTGCACGGCTTGGGCTGGAACAGCCACAGACAGCCGGGGTCCCCAGGGGCCATGAGACCCCCCCAGAAGGTGCGTGCGCCTCAGTGGCAGAGCCCTGTCACACAGGTAACCTGACCTTATTCCCACCGAAAGAGGTGTGCGGATGAGCATGCGTATAAATACAAGGAAAGGTCTGGAAGGCCACCCATCGAGACGTTATTAAATGACTAAGGGACAGTCTGATTTTCTCTTTTTTTATCTGCAAAGATGTATTATTTCTGTAATAAAGAGAAGGAAAAAAAAAAAAAACTAAGCTGATTTTTAAAAGAAAATCTGTTGCCAAGGTGCCTGCCTGTGTCGGGCCTGTGGAGCTCCTGGATGATTCATTTAAATGATTTTCCAACCCAGCACCTGGTCCCTGACCCCGACCCTGAGCCAGCGAAAGCTCCCGATGCCCTTCAGAGAGCCCTGGGGGCTCCGAGCCAGGTTCGGCTCTCGGCGCACCCAGGAGGCCACAGAACCCACACCCACCATCAACCCGATCAACCCCGCCACCTCCAAGCGCCTGGCCAATTAATTAACAAGGCTCTTCAAAGATGTTCCCAAATGGAATTCGAACGACACAGACAGGAAGGCGCAGGGAAGGGAGTCCTTGAGCTGAAGAAATTCTCCACCGAAGAGCCGTTCACTTAGCGCTTCTCCCTGAGGAGCCCTGAGAGGTGAGGCCAAGGCGCTGCGAGCAGACACCAAGGACGTGGTTTCATTATGCAGAAAATTAGTTGGAAGACACCTCAGTGTGACTCCAGGCTGCTTCTTCTTCCTGTGAGGAAAAGTCTATTTGGATAGATCTTAAAAATCCTCACACACTCAACATTCGTGGGGCTCCTGCTCTGAGCCAAGCCCTACGCCGAGTGCCGGAGACACGCACAGCCCCTGCCCCGGAGTCCTCACGTTGGTGGGGCGACACCACGGCACTGGTGACGAGAGGGGCCGTGGGTGCCGTGGGGTGGCAAGGGGGCAGGAGATCACAGAGGACAGTCAGAGAAGCGGGGGGCAGTGGCTGGAGAGGGGAGCTGGGCCCCCGCAGCCAGCTCAGTCTGAGGAGTCCTGGAGACCCTGGCTGCCCCCAGGGCTGGGCTTGGCAGTGAGCCCACTGGCCACACCGCGTCCGCCCACACGCTGGATGGGCAGGGTATGCTGCTGCCTGTCACCCGCTGCCTCGGTGCTCAGCCACTCAGAATGGGTGTCTCCTGAGGAACCAGCCTGCTGCACATGAAGGGGAAGGAACACTCCTGGGACTTCGTCCTCGCTCGTCTTGGGTGACACGATGAGCCTCCCTGAGCCTGGCACTTTTCCATGACTAGGGAGAAAGAAATCCCCATTTACACCTGTTGTCCCAGAATTATTACTAATAATGTCTCTTTTCACTCAACACGTCCTGGCTTGGGAGGAAAAATTACAATCATGCTACCCATGACCACGTCAAAGCTTCTTGGCCACCTTCCATGTCTCCTGTCAGCTGCCGCCGGCATGCCAGTCTTGAAGACACTGTCACACCTCTGCCCCTTCTCCCCACCAGAGGAAGCCCTCGCCACCCCACCCACTTGCCTGCTGGTGAGTTACTCCTCCACGTGCTCTGGGGACCAGCCCAGATGACTGTCACCTGCAGTGACACCTTCCCTGATCTTCAGCCCCACCTGTTCCTTCTAGAATCCTCCCCAACCCCACCACCATCACAGTACTTAGCGCATCATTCTGCACAGTCCGTTTGCCCTTCTCCCGCTGGTCTGTGAAGTCCTCAGGGGGCACAGGTGGTATCTTATTAGTCTCCCAGTCCTTCACCTGCAGCCCTGCGCCTGGCTTGTAGGAGAATTTGACAAATGATGTTTATTAAATTAACGAACGGCCATCAGTCATGGTTCTTCCACCAAGGTCCAAAGAGCCAGCTAGAATTGTCAGCTCTCTTCCTCTCCTGGTCTCAGCTGCCCTGCAGAGGTGTCACACTGCCCTGCAGGGGCACCGGAGGAGGATGTGGCTCAGAAGTGAGCAGGAAGCCTGGCGAGGCCCTGCCACTAGGCAGTAAGAGCTCTGATCTCCAAGATCCACAAAACCAGGGAGGAATGTGGGCAAACGGACCCAATGGGGCCTCACTGCCCAGATGTTTGGCAACCACCGCGTCTGTAACATTTATCCTTCTTTAGAATAGAAATCAGGCCCCAGCAAGATCCATCACAAGCCTCAAAAACATTTGCCCAGCAAGTTCACGTGTGGAAATTTAACCCACAGAATCAATCAGACAGGCACAAAGATTTCTGCACGAGGATGCTCACTGCGGCATCACTTGTAATGAAGAAAAACTGTAAACAGATGATGGTACGTCCGTATGATGAAATACCACCTGCTGCTAAAAATCGTGTTTTTGTAGAATATTCAGTAACATGAGAAAACGGTAACAACATGTTAAGTAAATAAACAGGAGTCTACGAAACGGTAGGAGCTCAATTTTACCAAAAAAAGGAAAAGCCAAAGCCATACATATTTGCACACACAGGGAAATGTGGGAAGAAAAACATACCAAAATATTAACAGTGGTTTTTCTCTGGGCAGTGGAATTAGATGACTTTAGGTTATAGAGTTTTCTGCATATTTTACTTACTCCACAACAAACATTTTGTCAAGAGAAAAATAAATGCCATTAAGAAAAGAATTCAAGCATGGCCTGAGGCCAGTGGTAGGCAGTGGAGGAAAATGCTGGAAATCATGAAG
>CAUYSK010016190.1:0-52206 GCA_963575035.1 Avahi laniger | reverse complement strand
GAAGAAATTAGCCGGGCATGGTGGCGCATGCCTGTAGTCCCAGCTACTCGGGAGGCTGAGGCAGTAGGATTGCTTGAGCCCAGGAGTTTGAGGTTGCTGTGAGCTAGGCTGACGCCACGGCACTCGCCCCAGGCAAGAGAGTGAAACTCTGTCTCAAAAAAAAAAAAAAAAATTGATAACCACTAGTCTAAATAAATGCCTTACGTATTTAGAATTAGATTTTTAAATTGACACAGTTGCATATATGTGGTGTACAATGTGATGTTTTGATCTATGTATACATTGTGGGATGGCTAAATCAAGCTAATTAACATATTCATTACTTCCCATACTTATGTTTTTTTGTGGTGAAAACACTTAAAATCCATTCTCAGCATTTTTCAAGTACATAATACATTATTATTAACTAAAGTTACTATGGTGCGTACTCACCAGCAAATTGGTTTCACTGATCAACACCTAAGTGCACATATAGGAATAATATTTATCGGGCATTGGGCAGACGGGAGGGGGGAGGAGAGGATGGATGTATACGTGCATAAGAGTGCGATGAGCACCATCTGAGGGACAGACATGCTTGAAACTCTGACTGGCGGTGGGGGGGACAAGGGCAATGTAACCTAAACATTTGTACCCCCATAAAATGCAGAAATATAAAAAAAATAAAGTTACTGTGTTGCACAACAGAACTCTTAAACTTATTCATCTTGTCTAACCAAAATTTTTGTATATCATTCTTTTTTTATCGTTTTTTCTTTAGAAAAAAAGATTATGATTTTTTTTTAAAACTCATATCAAATGAACATAACGGGTATTGTGTAGATCATTTTGGTTTTCAGGCCCAACACTCCCTGAGTATGTAACCTTGACCATGCTGCTTATTCTATCCATGATTAAGTTTCTCATCTGTAAAATGAGATAAAATAATAATAATAATAATAATAATAATAATAATACCTACTCCAATAGGGTTGTGAGGATTAAATGAGAAAACCCACGTCAATCACTTAAGCATAATACCTGGCACCGAATAAGTGTTTGTTGTGTTACTGTTTTGGGGACGGCTCCTTCCCTAGTTTCATGGTAATAAAATGTGAATAATACTTTGAATTTCTTTTGAAGTTTTCAGATATCTATATAAATGTGTTGGACAACATAATTCAAATGTTCTTCTACTATTGCTTCATGGAATTATAGGGGAAATAATTTAAGGAAAAAATTGTATTGATTTTTTTAGTAAGGTGGGCAAAGAATCTTTTGTCTTTGGGAGAGGATTGTGTTTTCTGAATGTTGACAATGTTTAGTCTATGATTTAGAATTATTTTTATGCTGAGTCTTTTTAAATGAATTAATCCAGCAGAAAGATTAGTACCTGCTGACACATTGGTTTATGATTCAGTATAATTGAAGGAAAGATGTTAATTTAAGATATTGAATAACTTGTCTTTTGATACAAGTCAATCAATAAGAATTCCAATACTAATCAAACAGGAGGGAATTAGCTCTTATTGGGAGCAGACTGTGTCACAGAATGTACTATGCAGTTACTTGTAGTAATCTTTAATCTTCATAACAAGTCTAAGAGGTAGGTATAATTATTTCTACTTTACAGATGAGAAACTGAGTCTCAGAAAACTCTAAGTTTCCTAAGATGGTGAAGAGAAAGAAATACCAAAAAACTAAATCTTTACTGGCTGAGAGAAGAGGAGAGAACAGTTTCCAAATATGGCAGACAGGAACATTACAAGGATGGAATGTAATGATGTTCATTTGTTTTCCGTTAAAATTTCTTAGGCTAGAAAGAAAATGGTGAGTTTAAAGTGCCGTATGGAATAATAGGAAGCATTGCTTGATTGTTAAAACACTATGGCTGCACTTAAAAAATTTCAAAACAACTGTCAATTGAGCATACTCAGTGGAAAAAGTCAAACTGTTCCCTTGATACAGTGTAGACAAAATAATCACTTGGTTGAGCAATAGTTTTACTTTCCACTTTGAGTCTTCTTCATTTTACATAGTTTACAGCCTAGAAGAATGTGCTCATATAGGTACCAACACCACTTGGATTCTAAGAATCTAACTTCATTTTTTTTTGTTTTTCACATCTTTCAAAAAAATAATTTATGCGAATGAATTAGGTAAAAGTGAAAGTTGAGCCATGTAAGGTGCTACTTTTGACAATCCTATGATTATTCACCGTATGTGAAGTTCAGAAATTTTATCATAAATCTCTGAATAATTACAAATCAGAACTGTGAAAATTAGTTTGATAAAAAGCTAGAATCCCCTTTCTGCATTCAAAACATGGTCTTATAATTTAAATATACAGCTTAAATAATTTAATAGCAAATGCTTAAAATAGTATTAGTGCCATATTCCTCTATTTTTCCATTTTTATTGAAAAAAATGAAACAAAAATCACTTTTCTAGCTGTAAAGAAGTAGTAAAAGCCATAACAACAGGGTAATCTTAGGTAAAAACCTTTAATGATTACTTTCTGGCATTAAGAAAATTAGACAGTTTTTCTAAATACTTTTTTAAAAAAATAAGCATATTCATTAATTTACATCTCTGACAAGCCTCCAATTTTCTAGAAAGGTAATAAATATGATGAGTTCAGAGGATTTTGAAACCTTAAACACATTTTTTAACCGTGTAAGTTACATATTCTTTAATCATTAAAAATAATTAAATGAGAAAAAGTTTACATAAAATAAGGTGATTTAATAAAAGCTTTTTGTGTTTGGAATATCAAGACCTACCAAATTTGGAAATAATGTACTCAGAAAAATAAGGGAAAATAAATCCAGAATTTCCCACATTTGAAACATAGTACATATGTCTTGATAGAAGAAAGAGCTAACGTAAATAATTTTAATTCTCTCATTTGGGTCATCAGACACAAAATTATCTTTGTTTCTCATATGAGAGATGCTGTTGTACCTTAGTGGAAGAATCCAAATAGTGGCACTTACATGCTTTGAGCCAAAAGATTACCAGTTTTATACTCTCTAAGTAAGGATGGTGCTTAAAACGTTCATAATTATAAACATTAGCCAATAAGACTTTTATGCCTCTCAAAATGCTGCTTAACAGTCAAGCTAACTTTATATACTGAAATTTATAATGCAAAAGTGCATGCAAGATTTTTAAAATCATACGGTTTTATGACTTAACTAGTAACTCTTTTTTTTTCTTTTCATGGAAGTTTTGGTCTAAAAATTTCTTTCTGGAAAAATTTGAGTCTGACTAAAAATTTAACACTAGTATTTATTCTAAGTTTCTAGACCACAAATTTTGGCATTACTATGAAATATGTTATAAAACTTGGTATTGGCTTTATATTTAGCTTATTTATTTGGCCTAAATGACTACATTAGTTGTTAACAATGAAACTTAATTCATATCAGGTGAACTAGGGACTACATCTGGGACCTGTTACGGCTTGATGCTCCACGGGTTTATTTCAACAAGGAAAGAAAAAACATTTTTAACCACAGCTCTGATTCAGAAATGATTCTGAATTCAGTTGTTCTGTAGCATTTTGGACCTTGTCCATGTATCAATTATTATAACTCTTCCTCCCACATCTTGCCCTCCCAATTTGAAATAAGCACAATGTGTTTTTATCACACTCCAAGTATTTAAATTTGCATATGGTGCTCAAAAGCATTTTGCTTTGCATTTGCAAACTTCAGATTCATATTTTTTCCAAATAATGTGTCTTCTTGTGAAGAATTACATGTAGAACATTTTGTTGTTAATATCATTTCAATTATTTACTGGCTTTTTCAGATTCTTGGAAAACACTAGGGGTGCTCTCACAATTTGTCTGGCCTGCTAGGTTTGAGAAATCATGTTGGAATGTGAATCCAAAGCATCAAAATCTGTGAAAGCAGAGTCTTAGCCCAAGCGTCAAACAGCCAAATGGTACCAATTTTAACAATGGTGCTAGGGTATTTTTCAGAAAGACAGTTTCTGTTTTAAATCTCTGCTTTTTTGTCCAGGATCTATAGTTGATCTCTTTGTCCCAGAGCAAGACAAAGAGGCAGCTTCACCTGAAGCTTTTATCTTTCACTTCCTTTGGAAAGTCACTTGACATTTCTACTATGTTTAAACAAATTTATTGTATTTATTTGTTTATTTTATTAGACACATTGATCAGACATGTTTTGGGGAGGATTAATATTTTATAAAATATTACATGTTTAGAAAGATAATATAATACATTTTATATTTATGTATAAACACAAATCTAAAAGATCAAAGACTAGATTTAGGTTGAATATTATTCGCCGTTCATTCATTCATTCATAAATATTTATTAAAGCTGATACAAGGCAGTTGCTAGGCTTTGAGAAGGAGTATAAAGATGAATCAGACACAAATTTAGTCTCATTTCTCCCTATCAAAATTGTTGAAAAATATTATACAGATAACTAAGTGGGGGGTGGGGGGGGAGGGAGAGAGAGAGAGAACAGGAATGATAAAAACAAATGTGGCAATATGTTAACAACTGGTGAATTTCGGAATAAGAGTATAAAGGAGTTCTTGTATTATTCTAGGTTTTCCGTATGTAAGATACCATTTCAAAATAAAAAGTTTTTGTGAGTCTGCGCTGAAAAAAGTAGCTAAAATATCTAAGGAACAGAAGGTTTGTGAGGTGTAGGGTCCTACTCAGCTATGGGAACCACATCTCAAGTCTCTTTACCTCTTTAATGTTTCTGAAATCATTCTTTAAACTTAAGGGGCAGTCAATAAATGTATAAACATTCAATTTTTTTTTCCTGTGGAATTCCAATTTTCAGACAGTATTTCTCAGTATTTTTTCAGATCAGACCATAAAACTATTGTAAACTGCATTTACGATGCACAAGAAAAAAATATGCAAGAGACACCACTGTCAGTGAACGTGTGTAATTCTCACGAACTAGAAGGCCCTGGATTTGATCTCATTTCTTGATTTCTTTTGCTATCTAAGTATCGTTTAAAACTCTGTATATCCTTACTCTCAAACTGTGAGAAAATTGAAAGCTGGACTTTTATTTTTCTCATCTTTATATGTCCAGCCTCTGCTATGTATTAGCCCTCCTGCCTAGCAAGTGCTCAATTCATGTTTGTTGGCTGCACGAATGAATGAATAAATATAGATTCAAATGTTTTTGTGCCAAAGATCTTCAAATTGGTTTCTTTGATTTTGATTCTCACACTAAGGCTACACTGATCTTCATGAGGCTGAGTTAGCTCAGTCTGTAAACTTGATCTGTATGATTCTTCATAATAGTCTTTTTAATTAGAACTGCAATGTGCAAACTATATTTAGGACATGGTGTGCAAAGAGTTTATCGAAAAGAAAGCAAATTTGAAATCTGGAGATTATTAGTGGTCAGCTAATATACTTAGCATGGGGTTAAATACTTATACGTTTGATTGTGCCTCTTTAAAATCAAAGTCTTATATTATGTATATATTTTTCAAATGACATTTGAATAAAAATGTAAAAGACATCTAAAGAGATGATGGGCACTTCTGGACTTGGAAAACCTCTCAGGTTTGATAACAATATTTTGAGTCATCTAAATTCATACCTATTATCACTTAAGTGAACATTGATGTTGCCACTGGATCTTATACACATATTCAGATTTTTATTTTCCTCGTCATTCTGAAGGTTATCTCTCTGGTCTCTCTTAAAATCAGGTGACAACCATTTCCCATGATGCTTTAAGGGCTGTCAAACTGTCCATCAAGCTGTCAGCTGACCAATCGTTCCCATGGTTCTTTTAGACTCCTAGTATGATAAATTGAAAGGCACTATTATCTTTCTGTTGTGAAGAGGAACTGTTTGGGCTTTGATAAGATATCACTACTCCCAGGTGAGAGGTGGCTGACAGCACATCAAGGCAAAACAACACGTAGAAACACTGAACAAGGGAGCACAGGTTTACAAACATCTGTTGTCATTATTTATTACTTTTCTTTCGGTTTAAGTTTCTCACTCATCCTTAGATAATTCAAGAACAGATATTTCCCTTTCTAGCTTGCAAATAACAGTTGCTGCTCTTTTCATCTTGGGAGAAGAATCTTAAAATTGAAAATACGTCTGCCTACCTTTTTGATTCAAGAGGCACATGCTTTCTACTTTGTAGCCAATAAATTCTATGTTCCTGTTGATGCCACCATTTACTTTTAAAAAAAGTTTCTGAGAATAAATACATTTTACCCTAATAAATAAATGAATTTGAGGGACTGACTATAATAAAATTACTTATGTCAGAGAAGTCATTATTAATGTATCAATGCACAAGAAATATAAACTGGTTTTAATGTTTGCACACATTAATTTCTATTTTAATATTGATAATAAGGATAATGAGTCTAATATTTCATGAGAAATAAGGTTTGTGAGTTATACTCACAGCTTCACTTCTTAATTATTCTGAAGCATACTGAAATAAATGTACAACCTTGAATTTGCACACAGGAACATCAATAGAGGAAAAAATATTGCCCTCAGTGGATCAAGGCAGTGGTCAGGACTGGAATCAGGAAACCTATTTGTAAAGGCAGGGGAGAGTTGTGAGGTAAACTCTTTCTGAAGGAAATCTCTCTGAAAAGTGTATATATTTTATTAGAGCTACAGAGACAACTTTACAGTTAGGATTTAATTTTTTGGACTTTTATATCCAAATAGGAGTCAATAGAAACTTGTGTATTAAAGGCTGAATTCCTGAATCCTTAATACTTATAAATATAATTTTACTCTTTAGTAACTCCTCTTTAGGAGTTACTCTCCTTTTTCTCTTTTTCCTGCTACTCTAATGACATATGCCGACAGGTTGTCTGTGTCTGGGCCCTTGCATGATATCATTATATGAACAACTAAATGTGCCCTTTGGGGATCACTCAGGGAAAATAATCTGTTGTTATTTATCATGTTTCTTAGCAGAATAAAAGTACTGTAGCTGGTTGCTAACATCACCACCTTGTGTACAAATATTTTTTTGCATGCAGTTTCCTAATGTCATTAAGCAGTATTGTAATTTCATTACACGGTAATATAGCACTTTGACTATACAGACCACATTTAGATAATTTTGTAATTCAAAATTCAAGAAAATAAACCATGGTTTATTTTTAGTGCTTTGTAATTAGTTAACTACCTAACACTCCTTTGTACTCATATAAGAAGGAAAAATGCCCCCAGAGTCCTCAAAAACTGAGAATTAGTCAAAATGTTCTCTAAAACAATGATTCAGTAATTTAGAATAAAAAAAGAAAGTAAAGAATTAAATTTCCTAAAGAGTCATAATGATACCAACAGTCCAGGCAGTCAGTGTCCAGAGTATCTGATTGGTAAATCTCTAACTCTATTTATTCACTAAGACGATGGGCTAGTATTAGAAATTACTACTTACTTGAAAGTATTATTTTGATCTCTATCCAAAAATGAGGAGAACCTCTTGGTGAGGTTCTGAATATCAAACTTCTTTTCTAGTGGCTCCTGGCATGTAAAGCTACACAGCAAGTTTTATAATTTTGATAGTCCTTGGAGATCAATGAAGTTTAGTTGACTAGACTCTATTACTTTTCCAAAAAGAAATACCTTGTAGTCCAATGAAAGAGGTAGTAGCTAGAGGGGAAAGGACCTGAATATTCAATAAATTGAGCATGGGTCCCAAAGGAAACAAATATGTTCCCTGTTACTCCTTCTCTCACAATAAAAATTTCAGCCCATTTCTAGAATAAAAAAAACAATTTCACATTTGAGGGCCGGACGTGGTGGCTCACGCCTGTAACCCTAGCACTCTGGGAGGCCGAGGCGGGCAGATTATTTGAGCTCAGGAGTTTGAGACCAGCCTGAGCAAGAGTGAGATTCCGTCTCTACTAAAAAAAAAAAAAAAAAAAAATAGAAAGAAATGATCTGGACAACTAAAAATATATAGAAAAAATTAGCCGGGCATGGTGGCGCATGCCTGTAGTCCCAGCTACTCGGGAGGCTGAGGGAGGAGGATAGCTTGAGCCCAAGAGTTTGAGGTTGCTGTGAGTTAGGCTAACGCCACGGCACTCACTCTAGCCAGGGCAACAGAGTGAGACTCTGTCTCAAAAAAACCAAAAACATTTGAATTTTTTTGTTATATTTCTTTCATAGTTTATCTCTTTTGATACGTGAACTTATTTTAAAATTTATTAGCTCACATAGTAGTGAATAAAAACTGTCACAAACTGTTGAAAGTAGCAGCCAATGCTTTTTTTTACTTTCAGAGTTTTCCTACTTAAAGTTTGATTATGTGGTAAAAAATTAAAAATCTTGCTAAGGGTACAAGGGCAAAGCATAGCAATCTAAATTGTGTGTGTGTGTGTGCACGCGTGCTCAACAGCAATCCCATGAGGTTGGCAGGACAAGGTACCCATTCTCAATTTCATAGATGAGCAAATCAAGGATTAGGGACAAGACAAGGAAATGCAGATCACACGGATGTTAGTAGAGGAACCAGAAAAGAACTCAGGTCTTATGATTCTTGGTTCAAAGTTATGTCCTCCACCCTCACTTTTCCCATCTTTGGGGACTAGCACAGCACTTTAATAATGTAGATATTAGGAATTAAGACCATTTTGCTAAAAGTTTTACCCATTTTTGGTGGAAATCTATCCATATAGGATTCTGTGCTAGAAAGTCAGCCTGTGCTATGATGTCAAACACAGAAGTGGGGTTTGCCACTTACTCCTTATGTTCTTAACTTAGAATCAAACACAGAGTCACTATGGAAGGCTGTTTCATTTAGCTTTGACAACAAATGATTATGCACATTTATATGCATGGTAAATGTGTAGAAATTGTGAGATACCCAATGATTTATAAAGCATAAAATGGATTTTTTTGAAATGGACCGAAGAGAAATAAAAACCCATAGATATTTTCTTATGGATATTATTTTAGAAAGCATCAGGCATCCATCCTAGTTTTACTTACTATTTAACAATCACTTCAGGTATTTAATGTTTAAAGGAGACCAATCACTTATGGTATTTACAGGGAGAAAATGAACATGGAAAATCTTCAGAATGTCTGGTAGATGTTTTCCTTTTATGTTGCATTTATTTATGACAAGCAATGTGACCAAACTGAGTAAAACTATAATGTAAAACTGTCATTAATTTAACTATTCTCCTTTTTGATTGGTTACTAATATATCGAAAATACTTCAGTAGAAATGAAAAATAGTATTTTCACATTTTAATAAAGATGCTTTTGAAATTACAAAAATAGAATAAGAGTACAACCATTTTTTAAAAATCCCATTTTAATTTTTAAATTTACACAGGAAATAAAATATTTCTTGGTGGAAATTGCTTAACAATTTCTAACTTTCTAACAAAAAAGATTTCTAATAAAAAGCAGATTTCTAACAAAAAACAGATTTCTGTAGGACAAAATGAAGTTAAATATTCTCTTTGGCAAATTACCACTTCATTCTATGCTTCAGACATTAGGAAAATGCCACTTGAATAAAGATGAAATTGAATGAACCTATCACTACCTGGAAAGTACAGAAGTAAACTAGAGTTTGATCTAAGCTAACTTTATTTCCCAAATTCAAAATTATAACGATAAAGTTCTTTACATGAGCAACTTTTCTTACTGAAAGAAGAGGCTGTCTAATTTCTTTCCATGCATCAAGCCAAAGAAATGAAGGGAGAAAATCATTCTTCTCTGTTGGTCTCCTGTGTAAAATTTCTTTTCTTATCATCCCATCTAGTCATATCTTTCTGCAGTTTGAATTACCCTCTTTTCCTCAGACTGGTAAGGCAGTGAAAGGATGTTTGTTCTGCTAATTAACTTTATTACCCTGATAACTCCCTGCAGCCTTTGACGAAAACAATTACCGTTACTCCTTTTTTCCCCTACTGGCAGAAAAAAAAAAAAAAAAAGGAAAAGAAAAAAAAGACTATTAATTAGAAACGAGGCCCAGGTCCCTGCCATGTTATCCTGCCACGTTCCCAGGCCCTCGAGCAGGATAGCATTACATTGTCAGTAGTAATTTAGCTCTCATCTGTCTCTGCTAATTATTGTCACATTCATCAAATTCATCAACAAAAGTGCTCTCAGAAGGATTGCATATTTGCAGTTAATACAGCATAAACTGGTATTACCCATCACCACATTTGTGATGATGAGAGGGACACAACTTATTCATCCCTAATTAGAGCAAGCTGGGTAATTAATTATGCATTCCGCCTTATTACTTCTGAGTTCCCAGATATTGTTTGTCTAAAAAGGGGGAGAAAGCAGGAGAGAGAAGCCTGAAAATGCAAAAAAAAAAAAAAAGGGTGATGTGTTTTGTCACATGCGCTATGCCATAATTCCCACCTGACAAACTAGCTGAATCAGTGGAAAATTGCGAGTTGTCAGCAGCAGAATAAACTGCTGTAATAGCTGATTAATGATCAGCACCTGTGACAGGTGCTGTACGGGACTGTAAACTTGGTTTGATTAACAGTCACTGGACGAATAAATATTAGTGACAGTCAGCGGAGAGCAAGTTTGCTTGTTTTCTTCCCTGTTAACAAATCACACACATTAAAGTTATTGATATTTCTGTCTGAGACACTCTATTTTTTTTTTTTGTAGTTATCTGGCAACATTGGCAGTGAGTTTAAATGGATTGTGTTTGTTTCTGTTATTTTATTTCAGAACTAAAATTGTATTTTGACAAGATGACCTGTAGGGGTTTAAATCCAGCAGGTGTGGAAGAAAAAACTAAAAAATAACAGGATGCACACTTGGTCTAATTTGTGCTCACCTGCTAGTAATCTGTGTGTGCGTGTGTATACACATACACACACATATATCCATTTACATGTATGTGTAATAACTATCAAGGCATGTTTACGCTTTAAAAAGGGCACAAACTTAAAATATATGATATTCACTTGTTTTTAAAATTTTAATTGATTTTTTTGTCTTCTCTGACACGGGTATTTTCCCTGAAAACATTGGCAGGGTGAATTCTCTCAACCCCATATCTCAATCTAGAGCTGAAGGGACCCTTTTCCTGAGGCAGCTGTTCAAAACTGCCGCCAGCTTGATTGTTTCTACTGAACTGATCAGTTACAAACAGATTGGTCAGGAGGTGACTAACCTGTGTGAGCCGACTGATTGTAAACCAACAGTCAAGTTATGTGTATAGGCAAGCAAAGTGTCAGTGATGAAAGAAACTCAGTTTATTTTTGTAGGTCATAGTAAAATAGGCTGTTTGCCTTCACTGTGGATTTTTGGATTATGTATAGTAAGGTTACGATTGTGGATTTGGGAATTCTAAGGACCCGATTTCAAACTTTGGTACTACTAACTAGCTGTGAGTTTGGGTAAATTACTTAATCTGTGTGATCTATCAGTTTCTCAAGTGTTAAGTGGGGGCATTTCTGATTGACATTATAGGGTAACTGTGAAGATTAAATGAGATAATGTAAGTAAAGCACCCTAGCATAGTAGTGCCTGGGATAGACAGTGCTCAATGATTAACAATTTAATCGCTATTAACACAACTGTTTGAAATCTGAATAGCCAAATTATCTTCAGTTTGTTTCACATGATGAATTGCTTTAATGCCAATTAATTATCTTTATCCCCACAAACTCCAAAATAATAATAAAAATTTAAAAACATAACAACAATGTTTTGCTTACTTATCCCTGAGTGAAAACTAAGATTAGAAATATGCTAGAGTGGTAGAAATCCCAAGGTGATACTCTGAGCTATTCAGATGTTTTTAAGAGGCACAAAAATTGGAATTGGTAGAATAAAGCAGAGGCTAGAAGAGGACACCCTGTTTTCTCCTCCCAAATCTCCAATTAGAATGTCTTCAGAAAGTTCTGGGGTCATGGTAGGGACAGGATCTGAGTAATATTTATTTAGCACAATCACTCAATTGAATGGAATTGAGATAGTTAATAACTAAGCATCAACAACAAAAATAAAAATAACAACAGCAGCAAAGTAAGTTCATTTTGGTAATTTCTTAGATATTCATGTTAGTATCAACCATTTAACTTAAAGAATGATAGTCATGAAAGTACAGAGAGAGGAGTACAGTGCAATTACAGTTTTTGAAATAGTGTTGAGAAATAATAAAATTGTCATACTTCTGGGGGAATTTTTCTTTTTAATAGAAATGTCAGGACCCACCACTACATATATGTGTGTGTGTGTGTGTGTGTGTGTGTGTATATATATATATATATATATATAGAGAGAGAGAGAGAGAGAGAGAACACAAGGCCTAACCTATATATATATATATATATATATATATATATCTCCAAGCTTTAGAACTGGGGATAAATAGATAAAATTAGAAAATTATATGACAGTGAAAAAAGTGCTTCAGATTATAGAACTATTATTGTAAAAAGGATGTCTAGAAACTTTTAAATATCATCACATGTGGGGGCTTTACAGTTATCTAAAGTTGTTACTTAAAGTACCATGATTGAAATGCTTTTTCTTGGTTAGTTAATCCAATCAGGGAGAAAAAGATCTGAAGATTCAACAGTAAGAATGAAATTCTAAACTCATCAGCTTACTTTATACCACTAATTAGAATTTCAGGGTCAATTGACTTATCTCAGGGGGAAAAGTATACCCAGTGGTGGTGGCTCATGGATGAGCTAGACAGTGGCGGGGCTGGCTGGTGATCGTGGCCTGCTTCCAAGGAGATATCGTGCTGCACGCATGGTAACAGGGAGTCAAGAGACCAGCATATTCCTGCCATTTGGTACATATATACATCCATTAAAAATCAGGTAATAGGTACTCTATGCCTGCTTCTTTTTGCACTTTGTTACATAAGCTTTGATTATCCTTGGTGCATATGCGTGCATGGGTATAGCAGGGTTCCTTGGTCTATCATTTCCTCATTGCTGCTCATGGTCAGACAACTAGAGAAAATAAACTGAAAATGGCCTGTTTGACTAGAATACTGATATTCCAAATTCTGTTACATTTCCATTAGAGAGTCAGCTTACTCTCTATTGACTTCTACATCTATGTTCTAGAGTTCCTGTAGCCCTATAATATCTTAATTTAAATTTTTAATTATTAAAAAATACTGAATTATATTACAAAAATTCAATGTTCATTAGCAGATCTGATTTTAGGTTGAGGGATATATGGTCTTTGTTGCCACTATTCAACTCTGCTGTTTTAGGGCAAAAGCATCTATACACAATATGGAAACAAATAAGCATGGTTATGTTCCAGTACAATTTTATGTATGAACACTGAATTTTTAATTTTGTATAAATTTCACATTACAAAATATTCTCATTTTATTTTTTTTAACCACTTAAAAACTTAAAAATCATTCTTAGCTTGCAAGGCCTTGCAAAAAATAGGGGACAGGCCAGATTATTCTGCTGGCCATGGTTTGCCCATCCTTGCTCTGGACCATGGAAAACTCGATTAGTGTCAAGTCATCCCATGAAACCAGATATTCCCTGTCGACCCACTCCCAGATCCCATGTGCCAAGTGAGGTATTTTATCTTTCAATTTCTAGAGATAGATTGCCTTTTTTGTTTTGAGCAAACTTGAAGTATACTTCAGTATTTTTGAATAATTAACAATTTAAATTAATGCATTACAGGGCTACAGGAATTCGTTTCCATATTGTGCATAGCTGCTTTTGCCCTGAACAGCAGAGTTGAACTGTTGTAACAAAGATCATATATCCCTCAAAACCTAAAATCAGATCTGCTTATTTTTTTTAGGTTATAGAGAAATCCTTCTGCTCTGGGGATCCTTTAGCCTCTTTTAATTGACTATATCATGTTGATTACCATGTTTAACATGGCATCTATCCATCATATGTTGATCACCTAGTTTAACTGATAAAACAATCTTATTTCACTCACTACCAAGTTGGAGAGAGGTTTTTCTCCATAGTGTCCAATATGAACAACCTTATATTTAGTATACACAACTTCAATTTAATACCCTACTTTAGACCGTGGAGTTCTCAATCTTTTGCATCACAAGATGCTAATGGTGATATTTAAGAGTTGAATCTGAATGAGAGCCGTTTTTTATGATACTGTGGTCACTCAGAGGTTAGAGGTGACATTGTGTCCAGCGTAAGCTTCTGGACAGTCCTCCTTTCTCCACAGAGATTTCTACAGACCATAGGGAGAGAGAAAAGTACTGGCAGATGCTCTCTGCACAATCATCTGCAACATCTATAGGTGGATTCTCTTTAGAGGAGTCCTGCTCTAGCCACTCCAGTCTAAGAGAACTGTGTGTAATTGCAGCACCTCTATTCCATTTCTCACTGACATCACGCACTGATTCCCTAGTCTTGGTTCATTGTTTATTATTATTGCATGAAATTTTGCCAATGGCATTTTAAAAGATTTCCCTGCAAATTTCATTTTAAGTATGTCATAACTCTACAACCAGGAGGAGTAGCATTGAGAGAGAACAGGACCTATGTCCTAGTACTTATTACTGTGTCACCATGACCAAATCAGTTTTCTCATCAATAAAATACAGAAGGTGATTTTGGATCACATGCTCTCCATGACCCTTCCAGCTTTAAAGCACTAAGCTCAGCTGAAATGTTTCTGTAAGATACACGTAAGAATGGGGTTCATTTCTTTATTACCACATTCTGCCATATTCTACTTGGTGCTTTGGCTTTTATTTCTTTTTCCTGATGTTCTTTTTACTTGTTTACACCTCTGCTCTCAATTTTCTTCTTTAAAAAATGCTTTGGGGCAGATAGCTTATTTCATTTTATGTCTCTCGGGGTTTTGTATAAAGGGGCCATCCAATAGATGTTGGTTGAATTGAATTAGTGTGGGAGTACCCTTAAAACAAATAACTTGGAGATAGCAGCACCTTAGAAGGTTAAGAGGTTGTAATCCTGCACAATAAGGTAGGACTTTGACAAGCCAGTCAATTGGATGTGTGGCAAATTCTGGTATCATATTACAATTACTGCATTCTATCAAATTATAAAATAATTTCGTTTCCTTGGAAACACTGAAAGAATAATTTGACTTGAATTTCTTAATGGTTCATTATACTGCTAATGATTAAAAACTTCTAATAGTTTTATAATTAGATTCTATCTAAAGGATCAAAAAAATGTTTGCACTGAGGCTGGAATTTTAACATTATTCATAGCTTGTGGAAAGGAAGATGGCCCATCTGGAATAATGTCGATGTCCTACTTACGTACACTTTGTTGTTTACGAAAAATCTTAAGAAAGATATTTTCTTCCTTTAATACATTTCCATTTATATGCAATGTTTTTGATCAGAAAACAAAAAAGTAGCAGTGGGTGGGAATGGGGGGAGTTAAATGTAGAACTGGTGCCAACAGATGCAAAAATGCTATGGAAATCTTTGGCCCAGAAATAATAGCTTACCAAAACACACACACGCACACACACACGCACACATACGTACACAGAGTTGTTGGACTCTTGAACAGATACACAGCCGTCTGTATAGACAACAGTGCTGCTGGCCAAGAGTCCCGGAGGCAGGCCAACCTCCCATCCAGACGCCACTGCCAGTGAGGAGCCGTTTGGCATCTAGTCCTCTGGCTGCCAACCTCTCTCCCACTCTCTGGCATGAATTTTTACAGGGGCTGCTCAAATAAATTAAGACTCTGAAGAGTTCTGTATTAATATGCTGCAACAATGCAGAACACAGTGCCATAGGAACTCTTTATGTTATTTGAATACTTTTATCCACTTATTTTTTTTAAGTGGCAAAGAAGCTTGACTTCTAGACATTTGCCCACAGATAAATGCATATGCTTTGGAAGTTAAGAGTAATATATTTTGATTTATCCACAGAGCCAACTTTCCTCAACCAGGAAATATTTTGAGAGTTTTTAAAGAACAAGCAATTGAAAACACACATACTCCCCCAAAAAAGGAAGAAAAGAAGAAAGAAAAAAGAACAGATAAGAAAAGAAAAAAAGACCAAGAGATAAAATATACTAATCTTCTTGGGAGAGTGAAAGATATTGTTCACATCTCTTTAGCCTTGCAAAAGTACATGCTGAAAGATTTCCTGCTGGTCAGAAGACTGCAATAAAAACATTTTTTTCCAGTGACAATTGAATAGGTATCAATATATATCTGTGATAGTTCTCATGGAGCATTACTAACTTCTCAGAAGAAAAAAAATCAACATGAGCACTGTCTCCTCACCTTGTACTCTCATCAAATTCTAATTTTTGCATTTGTAAGGCTATACCTATCAACTCCCCAAGCCCCTCCCACCGGAAGATGCTTCTTTACCTGCTGCCTGTTTATTCCTTCGCTCACATCTGGGAGGGTGGGCAGCCGGACAGAACCTGCTGAAAGAGCTGGCTTCATTTCTGCAGCTACTTTGCAAGAGCAAAGTTTTGAGATTCATCTGATCAGAGGGAGAATTATCAGAGGATGGCATAATATCTGATGATTTTGATGAATTCAGAAAGATGCCATAATTAAAATCACATATTTAATTTTCACATAAATAGTAATCTCAAATTTAAATTTCTGTTATGTCAAAACAAAACATCAAACTGCTATTGCATGCAAGAAAAAAGGAAAGACAAAGAGGTCAGACTTACTTTGCTTTTCTTGGCTCTGCTGGCTAATTTGGTATAAATGTAATATTAAAGTGGAGTAATGGTTTTTGTATACAAAACTCCATGGTTTTGTATACTCCATACGGTTTCTCCAGTTTGCCCAGAAATATACAATGAATTCTTGAGGTTGACTCGTTAGTTTCAGTCACAAAGTAAGTGATCTTAACTATACAAGAAGCAATGTTTTCCCTGGGTACTTTTAGTGGGGCTGTCGTATTAACTTAACTTGAAGCAACATTAATTGCTCTCAGATCTCTAAGTATCATTGACATTGATAAATCATCCTTAGAGAGGCGTGAACAAATGAATCAAATGCTCATCATCACACTCGGAAAAGATAAACATTTTTACAACAGGCAGCCTACTTATGTAACTCTGTGTCACATAAAGATTTCTTGATGAGCCATATAACCCTATCCAGGTAAAAATTGTGTGACTAACACATTCAAGAGACAGCTTAATCATAGAAAAACATGCAGCCAAGTACATTGTAGAAAATATACATTTCATTTCTTTTTGGACAAAAATGTCTATTTGATCATTAGAGTCAAGGGTAACTATTTCTTTCCCAACTGTGCATTAATATCAATAAAATCTTCTGTTTTCCCATTGTATAAATGTGATGAAATTGTTACCACTTACACCAAAGTGATATTTTCCTAATTAAAATTCTTCAGATTGTAAAATGCCTTGCTATATAGAAAAGTAATAGCTACACAAAAATATGGACAATGGCTGTATTAGTTGTCTAATGTCTTCTTAGGAATTTTCCGACTTGTGAGCCTAAAAGAAGCCTACTTTATTTACTCTGTATTGTCTTTTTTGTGTGTGATTTCACCTAACCCCACGTTTTAGAAAAAACAAATTGTTTTTACTACATAATTCTCCATTTTCTGTTTTAAAGAAAGAGAATATGACTTATCTTTCTTTGGGAACAGTTAACGTCTAAGAAGAACATCTTTTCCCTCTGTGAGATGAGGAAAAGGGCTAAATTAATGGAAAGGTAGATGTCCTCTTTCCACTGATTGGGGCAAGAGAAGCAGCACCTGTCAGCATCCCTGTCTCCCTCTGCCCTTCCTTTATCTGTCTTTGAGCACCAGCTTTCCCTTTATCCTCCCGTGGACCAGCTGTGTGCCTGCAAACATCTAGAGAGACATCAGCAGATCCCAGCAGTGGCCACAACAGCTGCCTGGTCCTTCCTAACTGAATGAAAACCCCAAATTGCCAAGATTGCAAATAATCTCCTTCCTTTTCACAGACATATGCTACCTGGAAGCCTTACAACAAATTTTGGATTTTCAGCAGCACTTCATAGACCTTCGGCAATTACTTGTGTTTGCATTTTTGTGCCTTTATCTGATTACTTGTGATGGCATTTTCAAATTATATTCTATAAACATTAATTTTGAAAAATGTTAACAATTTTAGCTACATTTGCTCAGTGCTTAGTATTGTGCTTTACATGCATTTCTTAATCCAATGCTCACAAATTTTTAATGTTTGATTAATATTATTTCTATTTTATGGATGAGAGAAGTAAGGATTAGAGAAGTCAAGTAATGGCTAGGCACTCGAACTGGGCAGAATTTGAACTGGGCAGTGCTCACACTCCTTCACAGCATAGCACAGCTGTTAGGTGAAATGGATTTGGAGGGCAATGAATTGGGAAATGTAGAGGTAAACCAAGCTAAACAAACTTCTTTCCTGCAGAATTTGTCAGAGCCTTTGATATATATGCTTATTAACATTGACTCTTTAAGGTGGAATATAATATGCCATATTTCTCAAAACATATTGATCTCCATTCATCTCTTATATAATTGTGTTTCCCAGCTAGATAGCACTTTGGGAAAATGCCTTGGTATGTACTTTTAGAAGCAGAATTGTTGAGTCAACCCAATTGTGCTTTCTACTGATTCCTTTTAAAATTCTGAATGAGTCACTATTCTTTAGCAAATGAGAATCCCAGAGATTAATGATGGCACAGGGGGTGGTGGGGACTATGACCTAGAAAATACAGCAGGAGAAACGAATGTGAATAATCATGACATAGACAGAGTCATGTAATTTGAATCCCCAGTTTATTATTTTTTTTCTTCTATACTCCACTTCTAGGAGAAAAAGTCTGTATGATCTGAAGAGAAACCAGAGTATTACTTCTAGGAGAGAGAGCCAAGTAAGAAAAAGAAATGGTGATGTAAATGCTCAATGTTTACAGCATGCAGAGAACTCTTCAATACTTTATCTCATTGGACTTAAACAACAACTCACTTTATAGGAAAGGTAATGAGAACAGAAAGATTTAAAAGCCAGGAAATGGTAGACCTGGGACTCAAACCTCTGACTTTTAGTCTAATTATTTTTTTCACAATTTCATTAGTACTTTTAAAAATTGATTTCCAAGGGATATCCTTTAATCAGGTGATGTTCAAGCCAATGTTTAAAATCTCCAACACCTGTGGTTCAGAAATAACCACTGATGAGAGCAAAGATGCTGATGCTAATGAGAGGAGTTCAGCTTACAAGTGCTTGAGCCTGAATGTCTAGTTTCAAATGCTGGTTCTGCCTCTTACTATTGCTGTAGCCCTGAGCAAATAATTTAATCTTTTATTAAGTTTCTTAATCACCAAAACAAAATTAAATTGTATCTATGAAGACAAATGGTCAACATGTTTTTTGTTTAAGTTTTCAGAAAAAGGATTGAAATAAGATTTCTCATTAATATTCAGTTAATGAGAAATATTTAACTAACCAGAATATCTTGTTTCTCAAAACGGTTTTCTTAATCAGTGTTTGACTTTCTCCAGAGACTTTCCTGATTTATACCCACTATGATTTAAATGTTTGTGTCCCCTCCAAAATGTGTATGTTGAAATTTAATCACCAATGTAATGATATTAAGAGAAAGGCCCTTTAGGAGGTAACTCAGTCATGATGGCAGAATACCCAAGATTGGGATTAGCATCCTCATTAAAGAGGTTCAAGAAAGTTGCTTGCTCCTTTTAGCCCTTTTGCTCTTCTACCTTCCACCGTGTGAATACTCAGTGTGTGTCCCCTCCAGAGAATGCAGCAACAAGGTGCCATCCTGGAAGAAGAGACCAGACCCTCTCCAGACAACCCACCTGCTGGTTCCTTGGTCTTGGACTTCTCAACCTCCAGAACTGTGAGAAATAAATTTTTATTATTTATAAATTTCCCAGTCTCAGATATTTTGTTATAGTAGTACAAATGGAAATATCTTTTAAAATTTTTCAGGTATTTATATTAAAAAGGAGGTAATATTAATTATAATAATGTTCTCATTAATTTATGCTTTTTATAGTAATGATTTCCCTAGATGTTTGTATTAGTTACTCTAGTTACCTTTTCATAATGTTATTTTTTTTTGAGGCAGGGTCTTGCTATATTGTCCAGACTGGAGTGCAGTGGTATGATCATAGTTCACTGCAGCCTCAAACTCCTGGGCTCAGGTGACGATCCTCTGCTTCAGTTCCCAAGTAGCTGGGACTACAAGTGTGTGCCACCATGCCTGGCTAATTTTCAAATTTTTTGTAAAGATGGTGTCTTGCTATGTTGCCCAGGCTGGTCTTATACTCATGGACTCAAGCAATCCTGCCTTGGCCTCCCAAAGTGTTGGGATTACAGGCACAAACCACCACGCTTAGCCATACAAATGTTAAATATTTTTTTTAGCTGACATATATGTAAAAGAGTAGGGCCAAAGTTCCCCAAACTTTCTTGGTATTTTTTTTATAACACACCAGGCAAAAGGAAATACTTAATAGTTTCATTTACTAAGTAGTAAGTTCCAGTGAAATTAATAAGTAATTATGTCTTAACAACTTTGTAGCCTTTGAAAAAGTAACATGCACACATACATATATACATAAGTTGAAAGAAGAAATACTTATAGTTTGTGTTTTCGAGACAGTCTTGCTCTGTCACCTGGGCTAGAGTGTGGTGGCATCAGCCTAACTCTCAGCAACCTCAAACTCCTGGGCTCAAGCAATCCTCCTGCCTCAGCCTCCCTCGTAGCTGGGACTACAGGCGCATGCCACCATGGCCGGCTAATTTTTTTTATTTTTAGTTGCCTGGCTAATTTTTTCTACCTTTTTAGCAGAGACGGGGTCTCACTCTTGCTTGGGCTGGTCTTGAACCCCTGAGCTCAAGCGATCCTCCTGCTTCAGCCTCCCAGAATGCTAGGATTACAGGTGTGAACCACTGTGCCCTGGCCACTTACACTTATTTTTAAATAATTTCAATTATTAATGGGATTTGTATACCTGTTGACCACTGCAAAACTTCTCAATGCTTGGAATCAGATTGATTTGCACCATCCTCATTTCCCATTACACATTGATTTTTCAAATCAAAGCAACCACAGAAAACTTAGCTTTGGAAATATATGAAATTATCAAAAGGAATGTTGTTGGATCTAATGTTAAGACTATGAACTACCTAGAGCTGGTAGTTTATACAGTGTCTGTTTCCCTCAAAAATATAAAATATCCCCTGAAAGTTCACTATGGTACCCTTGGGCACCTCTGCATACAGTTTGGGAGCTATGGGATTAGAGTATTATATACATAATATCCTATCTTTTATCATAATGTGTTTAAGTATTCAAGCTGCATTATTTATGTATGAGTTTGTGTGCATGAGAGAAAGAGGAAGAGAGAGGGAAGGAGAGAAATCCTGCTATTTAAAACCCAAGCTGACTGAAGTCATTTTCCTCTTCTAAGGAACTTGGCCTAATTCATATAAGGAGTGCAAAAACATCTATACTAATCTTTTCCTCTGGGTGGAGGAAAGAAAAAAGAGTGAGACACAGCACAAGAATGAGTCTGTTGATATACAGTGGAATGCCAGAATCTACTTTAGAATAGATTAATAAGAGCTGAATTTCTCTACATAATAAAGTGAGCAGTGAGGTGAAAGAGAGAGAGGAGAATATGCAGTATGGTGGGAGATTGGACCCCCAAGCAGCACAAACGTCCAAGAATGTGTGTGTGTGTGTGTGTGTGTGTGTGTGTGTGTTTTTGAGAATAATAAACCCAATACTCTACTTCGTTGTTACTGGATTATGAACACAAACCATCTTCTATACCTTCAGTGTAGTGTGCTCTACATACATGCCTTGTGTGAGTGCTTTTTTGGTAGAAATCAGAGAGCTGGGATTGACCCTTGGATCAGCCCAGAAGTGAGAGTAAAGTGGTGATGCTCACATGACACTGAGAACTCTGTGGAGTTAGGCTCTCAAAGCCAGAGTGACCATAACAACAACCAAGTTACCAGGTATGCCGGGAAATCTTGGGAAAGAGAGAGATGGAGGCTTGACAAGAGATGCTGAGAGGCTCTCTTGTCAAGAGAGGCTCTCTTGTCAAGGGCTTGGTAGATCATGAGGAATTGAGCAAAGGGCCACACCTTGGGAGTATGGGTAAAGAGTCACTTGCTATAAAAACTGGAGCTCTGCTGATAATGTTAATCTAGTGGGCAGAGCTGAGATCAGAGACCAGAGTGTTTGTGGTGAGTCAAAAGACCCAGCAAATGGAGGGCCAAGGCAGATGTGTAGTCTGGATTCATAGGCAGAAATTATATAAATCATGATCTAAGAAAGCAGAACTGTCCAGGCCAGCAGCAGAGACTGTATATCAAATACTTGCCAGAATTAGGAGTGGTTCCTTCCTCTGGCCAAGCCTAACTATTATTCCATTAGACAAATAATGACACAGAAATTGCGGTACTGTAGGAGATCCAGAGACCAAGCAAAGAATTATTTTATATTCCAGTTGTTCTCTACTCAAGACATTATGATATCCAACACTCCTTCAGGAAAAACTTCTCCGAAAACTAGGAATAGAATGGAAATTTCTTAACATGATAAAAGTCATTTATGAAAAATTCACAGCTAACATCACAATCAGTGATGGAAGACTGAAAGCTTTACCCTTATCATCAGATACAAGACAAAGATGTTTATTTTCATCCCTGCTATTCAATATTATACTGGAAGTTGTAGCCAGAGTAATTAGATAAGAAAAAAGAAATTCAAGGCATCCACATTGGCAAAAAGAAGTAAAACTACCTCTATTAACAAATGATATGATGCGATGCATAGAAAATTCCAAAGAATATACAAGAAAACTACTAGAGCTAATAAATAAATTCAGAAAGTTACAGGGTACAAGATCAACTCACAAAAATCAGTTGTGTTTTTACTGCAACATCAATGAAAAATCTGGAAAGGAAATTGAGAAAGCAATTCTATTTACAATAGTATCTAAAAGAAAAAAAGATCCAGCAATGAATTTAACCAAAGAGTAAAAGACTTATACACTGAAAACTAGAACACATTTCTGAAAGAAAGTAAAGAAAAGCTAAACAAATAGACAATCCATGTTTATGAATAGAAAGATTTATATGGTTAAATTGTCAATACTATTCAAAGCTATTTATGGGTTCAGCACAATCCTTACCAAAATTTTAGAAGCCTTTTTTTTTGCAGAAATGAGAAAGCCAACCCTCACATTCATTTGGAATTGCAAGGAGCCCCAAATTGCCAAAACAATCTCAAAAAAGAACAAACAAATACTCACACTTCTGATTTAAAAACTTACCTTAAAATTTAAATTTCCATTGAAAATATATTAATATGATAATCAAATTAGTATGATTCTAGCATAAAAATAGATATATACACCAATGGAACAGAATTGAAAATTCAGAAATAAATCTAAACATCTATGGCCAATTGATTTTTGACAAGGGTACCAAGTCCATTCAATAGAGGAAGAACAATCTCTTCAACAGATGGTGCTGGGACAACTGAATTTCCACATGCAAAGGAATGAAGATGAACCCCTACCTCATATACTGTGTACAAAAATTAATTAGAAATGTATCAACAATCTAAATATTAGAACTAAAGCTATATAACTTTTAGAAGAAAACTAAAAGGGATAAATCTTCATGACCTCAAATTTGCCAACAGATTCTTAGATATGACACAAAACACATGAGAAACAAAAAAGAAAATAAATATGTTGGACTTCATCAAACAAACACTTTTGTGAATCAAAAGACATTGTCAAGAAAGTGAAAAGACAACCTGCAGAATGAGAGAGAATATTCACCAAAAATATATCTGATAAGGGTTTAATATCCAGAATACATGAAGAACTCCCACAACTCAACAACAAAGGGACAAACAATCCAATTTTAAAAAATGGGCAAAGGACTTAAATAGACATTTCTCTTAAGAAGATACAAAAATGATCAATAAGCACATGAAATGGTGCCTAACATCATTGCCATTGAAGAAGTGCAAATAAAATCCACAATTAAGTACCTATTCACACCTACTAGAATAGCTATAAAAGATACACACACACACACACACACACACACACACAGAAAATCACAAATGTTGGCAAGGATGTGGAGAAATTGGAACACTCATACATCACTGGTGGGAATGTAAAGTAGTATAGCCACTGTGAAAAATCATTTGGAGGCTCTTCAAAAAGCTAAACACAGAATTATCATATGACTCAGAAATTCCACTCCTAGTACCTAAGTATAGACCCAAAACAATTGAAAACAGGAACTCATGTGAAAGTTCATGGCAGCAGTATTTACAACAGCTACAAGGTATATAACCCAAGTATCCATCAACAGATGAATGGATAAGCAAAATGTAGTATATATATATAGAATGGAATATTATTCAGCTGTAAAAACAAATGATCTTCTGATGCAGGCTAGAACATGAACAAATCTTGAAAAAAATTAGCTAAGTGAGATAAACTAGACACAAAAAGACAAAATTATATGATTCTATATACATAAAATATCTAGAATAAGCACATTTAAAGAGACAGAAAGTAAAATAGAGGTTACTAAGGAATGAGGGGAAAAGGACATGGGGTATTATTGCTTGTTGGGTACAGAGTTTCTGTTTGGGATGATCAAAATGTTTTAGAAAATAGTGATGATGGCTGTACACATTGTAAATGTAATTAATGCCAATAAATTGTACACTTAAAAACAGTAATAGTTGCAAATTGTATGTTATATATATTTTACCACAATAAAAATTGTCCAAAAAATTTGGGGCAATATTATTTAGTGAAGATGAGGGAGCAGATAAGTATCAGAAAAATTAGTGTGTGTTTTAAGGTTTTGTAATTCTTAAGATGAGAAAATCTAAATAAACCACTCAGTCAAAAAAAACCCTGAACATTATTATGTAGTATTCAGATATCATCACATTAGTTTCAGATCCCTGCTTTCTTCTTCTTCATAAGTCTAAGCATACCTACGTTCTCTAGATTCTAAGCAGTCTGGGCTTTCAAAGGCATGGGAGCCACTCTGGCCATTTTTGATTGACAGTGATGGCATCTGTTACTTCATTGGTGGGGCTTAATGAATAAGTTCCTCTTAGTTCTTTGGTTGCAACATTAAACTGAAAGCTGAGAAACTTTCAGACAAAAATTTCCCAAAAGAAAGTTGCAAGCCTTATCCTTTTCATGAATTCAGTAATGTGAAATTTTTTTTCTGAGCAAAAAGCGAACATGGAATTTGATAGGACTTCCTTGAGAATATTAACCATCATCGTTTATTGATTTCCTTATGTTTTTCCTCAAGAGGGTTTATAAAATGGAGTTTGATCAAAGATTCTTAGAGCAGATTGTGATGTGGGAAATCTGGTTACCTGGAACTTGGGACTGGAATGAAGGATATTTGAGGTAAACCAGGCAGGATCTAAGTAATGGGTGCTGGGCAGTGTGTGAGCCTTGTAGGAGAGGGCTGAGCAGCTGGGTCAGAACCCAGATAGCAGGTGCCCGAGCAACAGGTCATTTCCTGGGGGAGACAAGGATGATAAGCAGCGAAGCTAATGTTGGCATTCAGTCAATCTCTTGTGATCGATATGAAATTCTTTTGAATGAAATGGATTTAAATAATGCTTCCTGCTTGGGGTTGAACATAAATACAGTTGAACCTGTGGGTGAAGGCAGGGAGACAGCCTGGGCTAAAGGAAAATGGTACAAGAAGAACCGTAAGTGCTGCTATGTGTACAAAAACATATCATCAGTGATAAAGCACTAATCAAATTTCAGTGCTCTGGTAGCTCCTGGATGAGGAATTTAAGAGATATTCTTCAGTGGAAGATTCTGGTCATCTTGGAAGCCCTGCTAGCAAACCAAAGAAGAAAGTAGCTTCATTTATCACTATATCACATCAACGTGGTAAGAATTGAAGTCTTAAAAAGAAAAATCAAAGGTTCAAATGGTATATTTTTAAGCTAGAAAAAAGACTACCTGCCTGATTTTAATTGCAAATTTTAGGTTTTTTAAAAATGAGTTTATCATTTACAGTCTCAGGGAAAAAATCTCTCCACAAGATAAAGAAAATGTCCTGTATAACATAACTCAGAATAGATTTGGAGTTGTTCTAGTAAAGAAGGATATTTGTTTGGTGTAAATGTCTACTTGCCTTAGTAGCCAAGTGCTAATATTGAGAAGTTACCATGGGAAATGTTCTAGGTACTTCAAATGTATCACATTATTCAATGCTCACTCTGAGCAAGGTGCTGCTATTATCCTCACCCTAGAGGTGCAGAAATTGAAATATGGAGAGATCAACTAACTTGCCCAAGAGCCCACAGCAAGTCACAGGGTCAATGTCTAAATGCCAGTATCTAGCTCCAGTCCACGCTCTTAATCACTGCATTATCACAACCAAAGAGAAAGGCCTCTGCCGGTACAGAGAAGTGATGCCAAATCAGGGCTTCCAAAGTGTGACTCAAAAGACATTGGTCTTAAACATGTTTCGTGGCAGAAAAAGGATCCACAGCTGAAATGCTGAACATTATATTTCCATCTTTTTCCCATTCATTGAAGAGCCATAGTAAGTACTAGTATTAAAGGCTTTGAAAATTTCGTCATAAATAAATCTCCTAATAATTGGTTGCATTCACCATAGGATCGTCATTTATATAATATCTTACTACAGTATCTCAGAGTCAGTACTATATGAGCTACTTTGGAAAATATTGCATTAAAATATACAAATCCCATGGTAATAAGTGGCATGTTACATAAATACCTGTTGCTAACAGTTTCTCTGACCAATGCAAATCTGAAAGCCTGTTTTTGAAAATCTTATGTAGTTAGCAAGCCGAACCCATTATTTAGATTTGGTAAAATGCGCCTTAAAGATAAAACTTTACGCTGTGCCTCGATCAAGGAAATACTACCCAAAGTATATTTTTTTTTCCAGGTTTAGAGATCTCTTTTCTATCTGTTTTGATTTCATTTTACTT
This sequence comes from Avahi laniger, assembly GCA_963575035.1. Taxonomy (NCBI): domain Eukaryota; kingdom Metazoa; phylum Chordata; class Mammalia; order Primates; family Indriidae; genus Avahi; species Avahi laniger. Next base: position 25,232 of record CAUYSK010016190.1, on the reverse strand, counting down.
TTTCCACATTCTTCTGGTTTTATGCTGGTCTACATTGGTTTTGGTCATTTTCTTATTTTGTGATCTCTTACTAATTACAGATTACTTGTGGACTCTGCTAATATAATCTTCCAAATTCACTTAACTGAATGTGTCTTTATCAATTGATTTTCATGCAAATTTGTTCTTTCCAGTACAGAACATATGAGAAATAAAATATCTTTAAATATGTATAAGCATCTTGAGTCTGTGTTCTCTGACATGCTTTAGTGATAGAGGAGGGCGATAGTTAGACTATTCCTTTTTGGCTAACAGAGTAATTTCTGAATTGGTTCCTGAACTGAAAATGGATTTCCCCAAATGGCTAGATACATGAGCCCTGCTAAACATCCTATCCTCTGCCTCCCAACCCCTTGAACATCCTTTTGCCCAATTTCTCAGAATCTGGTCCTTTTAGACCACTTCCTTCTGCATTTACAGTCTTTACACTGCTTTCCATATGATTGATATTACTATTAGGTAACACATGGTAGTTTAAAAAATTATGCAATTATGTGATAATATTCTCTCTCCACTAATGTCCTGACGGTGTTATGAACATCGAAACCATTACTTCTTTAAAAAATTAATTTAAGAGATACAATTTTCATGAGTGAACATAAAATGATGACAGAGTCCACAAGCCACAGAAATAAATCAGTCTTATTCTCTCACAGTCATATGACAAGTGAATTTTCTGTTTTGGGATGGCAGGAGTTTGGGGGAATATAAATACCTCTCTATTTTTTTTTAAACTACTATGTTCACCTGCATGGACATAGTCTTTTTTTGATGTGAGGAATAAGGGTATATTTCTCACCTTTCCATAGCCCAAGCTGGAATTTCTTGTGGGCCAGCTATAGGTTGTGTGTTTGTGTATATGTGTTTATAAAATGAAAATTTTGAAGGTAAAATAGTCAGAAATATCACCCATAATCTCACCACCATAAAACAACAACTATCAATATTTCAGTGACTCTCCTTACAATATTTTTTTCTATCATGTCTTGGCTAGCATTTGGTATATAGCATTAAGTTTTTTGTTGCTGTTGTTAATGTGACAGGTAAACCTTTTCTCTCTTAAATTCCATTTCTTTAATTATAATTAAGCTTGAATATTTCCAATACACAAGTTACTAATTCTGTTTCTCCTTTTTTTCATGTTTCTGGCCCGTTTACAATTTTTTTGCACGTTCATTTATAAACTTTTGTTTTTCTTATCCATTAAAGACAGACTGTGTTTGAATCTTGGTTCCACTAATCATTAACTGTGTGTTTTGGGCAGCTTACTTAAACTTTCTGCTTTTCTGGTTTCTCATCTATGAAGTGAGGTTAATAGCATGTACCTTACAAGGCTGTTATGAACATTAAATGAGTTAATGTATGTAAAGCACAGTGCCTGGCTGTGGTAAACACAACATTATGTGTTCACTATCCATTTCATTTTCCTTGGCATGGAGCTAAGCTATATTTCCCAGCTCCCGAAAAATCCAGGTAAGACTATCTGAGTATGTCTTAGCAATAGAATGTAAATAGAAATGATACATCCCTTGCAAGCTGTGGCACGTAAGAGTACTCTTTATTCTGGCCACACTGCTAGAAGTGAACAACTCTTGAGATGGCAGAATGGCAGAATGGAATGAAAGTGATTCCCCAAATCATCACTTAGAGGAAAGCCGCAAAGAAAAGCCACCTGACCCATATCAGATTCTATTGATATCTATCAGATATTTTTTATTAAGCAACTGGGATTTGAAAGTTTACTGATTATAGCAGCTGGAGTTATTTACCCTGCAATATATTTGCACATGCCAAACACTTAAGGAATAGAAGCTACTGCCATTATTATTATTATTCACAACAAAAAGGGTGGCCAACATCAGCTTTAGACTCAAATCATACTTAATACTCATTGGCCAGATAGATTACAACAATTTCCTTTTAACTCTGAAACCTAGTCTCCTTACCCTATTAAGAAAAGCTTCATATATCCTCAGGAGGCTGTGTTCACAGGAAGTATGAAGAAGTACAGTAAGTATTTTACATTTTGTTATAATCAGTTTCATTTTTTAAAGTCTTCATCTAACCTGTGCTCCTTAAAGCCAATGGTTCTTATTCATCTGAATGATTGCTTTTATGAAAAGGAAGTTAATATAATACGTTGGTTGAAGATACTGATTAGTAATATTTAACCTATAGTCATAAATCTGTTTGATCATAATTTTGGGTATTTATAGACTAACAAACTTAAGTGCGTGCACACGTGATCCTGTTGAAGTGTTGCAATCTATTCACAGACAAATGAGTAGGTAGAAGATGCCGCAAGTAGTATATTAGGTAAAACAATTTAATCTCATTTTTCAAAACTCCACACATTCCATGTATATATTTCTGGGAATGAGAAATAATTTCAAAGTACTCTGACATGAAGTATTTTAATATTTTTTAAAAAGGCTTTCACTAAGAATCCATTTCATGGCCAGCATTTTATCAATCTGACAGCGCCCAGCTGGAGCGAACGGAAGGTGGCAGAGGGCAAAGGAGAGTGCCGATGATCCTTGGTCGAATTGATTGTGTTTCTTCGTGGTGGGCTCTGGGGGATTCTCCCACTTTTCCTCCAGTCTTGCAGTTTCTTCCCTTCTCATCTGATCTTCCTTTTCCTCTTGCCCGGATTTTCCACAAAGGTAAGAATGGCCCAGAGGGCTTTGCCGTGTAATTAGGTGTTGGGAAGCTGAAATCCTAATTGTTCCCTTTCCCTGGGTTTATCTGAGTGTGGCCATGACTGACAAACTACGAAAATGGGAGTGAGGAGGACCTCTTGTCAGCAAATGAGGCATATTTGGGGTTGATGGCTTTCCTACTCACAAAAAAGGGCACATAAGCCTTCATATGAGACACCAGGCACAAGCACTAAGCACAATTAGTAAATGGGTAATTGTATTTTCATAATTATTATCTCATTTGACCCTCACAGCAGCCTTTCCTGTGGGATGGGCGGGGGAGGGGGCAATATTATGTTCCTTTTATTGAAGAGAATACAAACGCAGAGATGGCAAGATGGTAACAAGAACTAGTATGTTCATTCTGCTTAAACCTGAATCTACTACGCCATGCTAATATTGCAAAAAGTATAGAGAACCTACTTCGGCCAAGTGCCTTAACTGTTGTGTTGACCTTGAGCAGGTTACTTAATCTTTCTGTGCCCCAGTTTCCTCATTTATAAGGTGGGGATAATATTACTGACTTTATGCAGTTGTTGGAGGATTAGTGAGTTAACATATAGAGTCCTGAGAACGGTTCCTGGGACATGGTATGTTCCAATAAGCATAAGCTATTATAATGTGGTAATAATAATTATTAATATTATTCTTAATTAATAAGTGGAAGAATTTGGTTTTAAAACAAGGTCTTCTAACTCCAAAACCAGTGCTCTTTTAATGATAGCACAGCTATCTCAGATTATCTCAGTATTCCTCAAAAGTCCATTAGGTGTTATATGGTACCACAGAATAAAGTTAGCATTATATATTATATCAATAGCATTAATTTAGTGGTGAAATGCTAAACAGCTACTTAAATATCATAAGCATACACTAAAGTATGTAGTATTTTTATTTACCTTTAAAGATTCACATGTAGTAAAAATCACCCTCTTAGTTTACTTCTGAGTAGAATTTCATGTGAATATTCTGGAAGGAATTTTTCTCACCTTAGAAATCAATATAAACACATCTTGATTCACGGATTTAAAAGATACTTTGTAACTTGGATAATAATTCTTATTTATTGATTTATTCACACAAGATGTATTTACTGAGTTCTTCCTACATGCATAGCATTGTGTAGCTCTCTATGAAGAGGAAGAAGAAGTGTCCCTAAGTTTCCTAGCCTCCAAATAAGAAAATATAGTAATTTTGCTTTACATTTCCATCTCAGTGCTAACAGATAAACCGGAAGAGGAAAATAATAGGGTTTTTTTTTTTTCCTAAATTCATTTTAAAAGAGGATGTGAAAAGGATGATAGTGTTAGTGCTTCTCTAATTAGCATGTATTAAAACAACAAGAAAATAGTATCCTTTCTCCCTACAAAACCTACAACTCTGTTTAATTCTTCAAATATACATTATAGAAAGCACATCAATGATCAAGGGTATTAAAAGATATGTATTCAGAGAGAGGTAATGAGGAGGTGGAGGAATCAATAATAGCTTTATAAAAGAGGTAGCATGTGAACAGGGTCTTGAAAAGCAGGTAGAATTTTGACAAGGGCTGTTGATGCAGCGAGTGGAAAAGTTCAGTGTGCTGTAGAGCTGCTGCACTGTCCGATACAGCAGCCACTAGCCACGTGTCGCTATTTAAATTTAAATTCGTTAAAATCAGATAAAATTAAAAATTTGGTTCCTCAGTCACACTAGTCACATTCCCAGTGCTCTATGGCCACATGCGGCTAGTGGCTATGGTATTGGACAACACAGAGTAGAACATTTCCTTTAGAGCAGAAAGTTCTATTGGATGGTGCTGCTATAGAAGGAATGGGAATGAAGAAAGGTCAGGAGGTGGAAACAACGAATTATCCAAATCTCTGTTCGAGCCCTTGGAGAAAATACCAGAAATAATAATATATCCATGCGTTTCCTTTCCAAATCTAAATTGGAGATACATGCATATGTAAGGATCAATGACTCAATTGTTTCACTGGCTGGTCTGGTTCAATAATCATGCTGAGTTCATACTATAAATCAATAATGAAGACATAAGACTTAACAGGCCTATCTAATTGCTCCATCTATCTGAGCATGCAGATCACAATGGCTGAACGCCAGGCCCTAGGGCGCAGCCAAGTGTGGGTGCTGCTGCTTCTTCTGGCAGGGACCTGTTGTCTGCCTGGGTCCACGCTGAGTGACTTGGGGCTGTCACGGCTCGCTAACAGCGTGTTCAATATTAAATTATTTATTTCTTTAGATATAGCGGCAGCATCCATTGCAAAACCTAAAAGGTAGTTAGAGATTTGGGGAAACTAAACTCTGAGAAACAGGTCCTGTTACATGAACATGGATGGATTAAGCGATGTGTGACTGCAGTCATTGATAAACTTGTGAAATGCAGACTTCATCATTTTGATAAGAGCTGCTGTCTTGTTTTCAGAAGAGTGGTTTGGCTCAACCACCTAAAGCTGTAGTGGTGTTTTTACAGAGCCAGGCAAGTGAAGGTTTCATTTACCTTAGGATCCAAAGCGACAGAGTTGCGTAGGGCCAGGGACTCTAAAATGTGTACCTTTATTGGTTAAAAAAAATTTAGAAAATCAGATCATCTGGGGAAATCAAAGCCAACTAGGAATATGCCGAACTCATATTTTTTGGTTGGATGGTTCCTCTGTTCCTCTGTTAATTCTAGGCTCAATCATTGCTTACAACTTGACATTGAGTCCTTTAAAATATTATTCAATAAAATTGATTTTTAATGTGCATATGGTATTTTTGTGGATACTATCATTAGGCATTTTATTTATACACACTCATTGGACAACAAATAATTGTCTGCTCTTAAAAGAACTTAAGAGTACCAGGAAAAGGTAGTGAAGCAAGCAGTGAGATTCTAACAGTAAATTACTTTTTAAAAGTATGATATACCATATGGATAATTTATATTGCATATATGTTTACATTGTTTTTCTTATGAAGAAATCTTATAGAACCATATTCTTCCCCTCCAAAGCCTGGCATTCAGAAGGGTCATCTAAGCATCTTTATCGCTCCGTAATGCCATGGACTGGTGTATCAGGGAGAAAGGAATTGCTATGCCATGAAAAGTATTTTTGCAATTCTAGTAACATGAACAACTGTTTTCATGTAATGTTAACCAATGAAATACCAAGAGCAAAAATGAAAAAAATCCTGCATACCAGGAAAACATAGAGTAATATAGATTTAATATTTTTAAGATTATCAGATTTTTTAAACAACCTCTTCCAAATGAGTTTGTCAGATATTTTAAAGAATGTTTTATAATGTTATTTGGTTTTCATTTATTTGATGTTTTTCAACTTTACATTTGCTCAGGACTGTTCCCTCAATGAACTCATCATTTTCAAAAGATTGAAGGAGAGATTTTTTCTTTTCTAAACACAGTCAAATGGGGAAAAAATTAATTTCAGTTTTCTTTATTTTCAGATTGTTCCTGTGTTCCATAAATGGGAAATCATATCAATGACTCAACCATTCACAGTATTATTTTGCTCGTTCATGCTACCTCAGCAGAAAATAACAGTCTAATTCTTTTTCCTTGCATGATAAAAATCTATTACATTTATTGGCAAACCTGCCAATCTACAGGCACTTATTTATTTTGGGATAATCTAGGTCCTGAAACACTATTGATGACATGTACCTTTAAATGGATTGCAAGAACAAAATACACACAAGTCATTTTTTCCCAGTTTCATAATTTTGGCATTCATACATTATTTAGACAAGCCTCGACTGCCTTTGCTTGGCTATGATAGATATTTTAGAATATCTCTGACTCATGAATATAAATAGTTGTGCAAAAATAAATTTTATAAAACCAGAGCTAGTAACAAAAATCACCTAGAGATCAACAACTCTGAAAGAATCTAGTGTCACATTCCTTAGAATGTCAGATTAAACTAACATGTGCCAGTCAATATTGCTACACTGCGACCCTTGATGCCTCCTAAGCAAAACTATTAAGTCCAACATTCTCTCCTGTAAGCACTTATCTGTAAGGATGGCTAACATGTCCTCTGAAGCAGATATTGAAACTGATTGGACAATAGGTAGATACCAGACAGGGGCCTGGGGGCGACCTCCAGAAATAGGGGGAGAAAATCTTAATCTGCAACACAATGCCGTTCTCTTGAAACCCTATCATTTTCACTTCCCATGTGTCTGCTGCCTGACTGTGAATGGATTTGAAAAGGAATGGTTAGTGCTGAAAATTGGATCAGAGCTAACATTCTCTCATTTTTATCAGCAGCTGCCAAAGGTCATCTGACATAATAGCTGATGAATTCAAGCCCAGTGGATTTCATTTGCAATTTTCAATTTACTGAGGCCTCCAAACCCCACGGTGATAAAAGCTTCCCCTATCGTGGCCTGTCACAAACATCAAGAAACTGCACAAACCCACAGGAAAGAAAAAAGAGAAAGCTGTGCATCATCACAGCTACAGATAAGGAGAACCGGAAGAAATGGTATCGTGTAGGAAGGTGGGGAGCAGCCTGTGTGGCTAGTTCTCTAAATGCCAATTGAAAGGAAAACAAGCAAATAACCTGAAGAACAAGCAAATAACTTCCACAGAATAACATTATGTTTCTTTGGAGGTTTTGTGTGAAAATTGTCTTCTAATCTCTTCCTTGACATGCTCCCAAACAAAAATGTGAGTGCAAATATGAAAATAAATAAATGAATAAATAATAATCCTTGCTTATTTGGTCATTGGAAAGCATGCTTTCTATGCTGTATTTACCATGGTTTTACTTTACAAAATGCATGCTGCTAGAGGAAATTTTATTATGGAAGCATAGGTGAGCACTAAAACTTCATTTGTTTTATTGCACAGAAATGGTGGATCTTTTGATTGATTTGCCAGGGCAGTCAAAAGAATGACATAGCAACTACTTGTAAGTAGATCTAGATACAGTGAGGATCAAAGATGCATTAGCAAGAGGAAGACAGCCACTTTTTCTCCTTGTCAAGCTATTTACAATGAACTTAGGCAAGATCAGAGAATCCTCTTCCCAGCAATTGTTCAAATTGAAAAAACCATATGCACGTTTCTTGGAGAACAGCAAATTTGCAAACTGAGCAGGTCACCGTCATCCTATTCCACTCGACTCCATATCATAGCCCAACAAAATAGAAAGCAAAGAGATGACCACTATTGGAGGTGTTAACTGCAGAGAGAATTTAATTTCTGGATGTCTGGATCCCATTTCTACCAAACAGATTCAGGAAGCCTTATGAAATTGGTCTGATAGAGCAAGAAGACTTGGCAATGGGCATCTACCAACCTGCCTAATGACAAAATTTCTCATGACACTTGACAAGGAAACATGAGAATGATGTCAACAGGACCAGGATATTTAACATCATTTGTGTATTGGTAACTATGAGACAATCGCAGTTTAGAAAGGAAAAGAGAATGATTCCTCCTTGAACTGATGGGGTTGTGAGAGATTGCCTATTGTTGAATTATTCTTTAAATTGTCAAAGCAAAACATAAACATATGGGTTACTTATCATAACTGAATCCTCATTTCTTTGAATTAAACTGATTCTTAGGATTTTCTATTAGCAAAAATTTAATGGTCTTTTAATTCTTCAAAATCTCAAAATAGAAAATAGTGTCCTCAGTAGCTGAAGATGGCAGGAATTAACATTTTGAAATAAGAGAAATACAACTTTATTCTAAAACTGCAGAAAATGTGGAAGGTAATGATATTTTAGCATTTTAGTGTTTTTTCTCCTACACAAAACTGTCAAGATGCCATTTTTCAAAAGTTTGCCCCACCTTTTTTTTAGTTTCTCTAGGTTCAAAGACAACTCTCTCTATAATTTGCAGTTTCTATGGGTTCTCTTTAAATTGTTAGCATAATATTGAGACCCCAGTGGTGGTAAAAGACTATTTAATGGAATCTTAATTTAATCAGTCTTCTAAAAAATACATACAATTTGGTGAGAGTCTTTCATTATCACTGTTCTTCTATGGCAGTGATATAAGGCAAGCTACACCAATTGGTCTGCAGTTACATAGCAAAAAGGTTAATCTCTTTTATGTTTCTTTTATTAGAAAGGCAGATCTGAATCTTCAGGGCAGAGTCCTAAATTGTTCTTGTGGACTGATTGGTTCACAGAGACTGTTCCCGCTCATGCCCTATGGCTAATTATATTCAGTCAGGTCAGACCATTCACTGTAGTTTGAAATGCTCTATTGCATTTCCCATTCATTAATTAATTCTTTCATTCCTTCATGCAGCATTTATTTAGCACCTACTAAGCACAGGTATGTTGAGAACTATGAATAAAACTTTTCCTTCTTTCAAGTAATTTACAAAAGACAGGAGTAAAGAATATATAAAATTTGCTTTCTTTTTTCCCCCCAAAATTGAATTTATGTCCTATAGCTATTAAAACTTTAAAAAAATAAAAAGCTTCTCCTAAGATTTGGGCAATGGAATGATACCTTTCACATCTGGACAACATCTTATTTTGAGTTAAAGTTGTGTTTCCCATTTTTGAAATATGTACATCACCAAAACTTTTTTTTTTTTTGCCAAATCTACATATAGTCTATCTTTATTTACTAAATACTTTTCTTCGACTGAACTTACCTTTTTAAAATTAAGTAAATTCAGTGAGGAAGGGATGATTATATATTCTACCACAAATGGAAAGCCTCTCTCAAAAGTCATGAATAAAAATAATTATAAATATAAATGTAGAACTATTATTGTAAAAGTCTGTGCACCACCCGCATCATCTCATGTTTGATTAGTGGTAAAAGTACCACTCTTTGGAAAACACTGGTTTTGTGCATGGTACTAATGAAGACTAGTGCTACAGATTTGACCGCCATAAGAATGGAAGCTCTGTGAGAGTATGTACGTTGATTGTTTTCTTGCTGTAGTCCCAGGACCTAGAAGAGTGCCTAGCAAATATTAGACACCAAAAAATACTTTTTTTTCTTTTTCATAGAGATAGAGACTCTCTATGTCACCGAGGCTGGAGTGCAGTGGCACAATCATAGCTCACTGCGGCCTCAAACTCCTGGGCTAAAGCAATCCTCCCACCCCAGCTTCCTGAGTAGCTGGGATTCCAGGCTCACGCTACCACCCCTGGCTAATTTTTAAAAATTAAATGGGGTTTCACTATATTGCTCAGGCTGGTCTTGAACTCCTGGGCTCCCACCTCATCCTCCCAAAGTACTGGGATTACAGCATGACCACTGTGCCTAGCCAAAAATACTTTTTAAGAAAATAAACAAGAGCCAGTTAGCTTCTGAAAGATTAATCTGTATTCTCCCTGTAGTAGTACTCATTATATGTTATCATAATTACTTGTTTAATGTTTCTCTTAATCACTAGACAAGTCAAAATCTTTGTTTTTCTTATTCATCGAATTATATTAGTGCCTAGAGCTATGTTGGGAACATAGTAGGTGTTCAATAAATATTCATTAGATGAAGGGACTTACCATTCCAAGGGCATATAGTTTCTATAACCTCATTGATCATTTTTATTAAAGGAGTTCAATTGGCCAATATTGGCTTAAAGCTATTCAGCAGCTGGCGTGTTTTAAGAAAACTTTGTTCAGTAAATGAATGAACATTTTTGTGACACCAGAAATAGAGAGTCAATTCCATTTATGAAAGGCAGAACTTGAAAGGAGAATAGATGATTCTTTTTCAATGCTTAAATGTAGTGGCAATTTTTAACTCTTGAGTAAGTCACCCTGGCAAGCCTTTCTTACAATTTTACAAATTAGATTGCACTGGAATTTATGTGTTTATAGAAGACTAGCAAATATTGAGGTCAGCAAATTACACCAAACGGTACCAACCAGTGATCTGATGGTATATTTTTATTTAAATTGCTTTTATGAATTCCTTGATTCAGTAAAGAATCAAACATCCTAACTAGACAAGTGATATTTATAAAATCTGAGTTCACGTTTTTCAATTACAAAAACATCCATAAGAAAAAATAATGAAGAATTAGCTACATTTCTCCGGTCCCCACCTCCAAAAGAGTGTTGTCAATCACTGCCCCAAACATAAGCATTTGCAGGTTTTGAATGCTTTGAACTGGAAAACAACTATTTTAGAGGATAATTAAAGGGTGTAACAACTGATTGAGCTGGTGTAGAATCAGAAAAATTGTTGAGATTGGAATGGACATATAGGTCACAACACTTTTCTTTTGTAATATTTTCTACTGTGAATGATTCTTTACTTGAAAATCAAGCCTTGAACTAAGGTATCACAAATGGGTTGATAAGGTATGATTTGAAAATCAAACATTGGGAGAACTGTTCTTACCATCTGAGAAATCACACTCAAACTAAGGAATGATTCCTTTAATAGCATAATTCTTTCCCATAAATTTGCAGTATGTGTTTCATAACCAGTTTCATTTGAGCAAGTCAGCACTTATTTAATCTGTGCTACATGGTATAAGATTCAGTAAGATATCAATAGGTATTCTGTTGAAAAAAATTAGGGGACAAAAGTCTAGGAAATTTTGAATTGAACAGATTTTAAAAGTATCCCCCCTCCCCTTCAGAATATGGCAATATATATTGTGACCAATCAAATTATAAAGAATAATTTTACAAACATTTGGGTACACACTACTCAATTCTATTCAGTCAACATTTCTCATTTTTAAAAATATTTCTCATTTTTATAAGATCTTGTAAGAAGTCATAAAATATTATATTTACATTTCCCTGTATACCTCTTTCCAATACTATTCTCTTTTTACTCTTTTCAAAGACAATCAACATTCTGAATGTGATACGTGCCCACATATATTATCACAGAATATATTTGTACAGTGTTGTATGCTTTAAAAGTTATTACAAATTATGTAATGCTGTACAATACTACTGCAATTTTTCACTAAGATTACATTTTGAGATATATTTATGTTGATATAGGTAGGATGAGTTCCTTATTATACAAATATATCCTCTTTTATTTATTTATTCCACTACTTTTGAAAGTTTGCTTGCAATTCTTTGGTAATATAAACAATGCAGCAATGGCCATTTTCAAACCCCTCTTCTTGGTTCCAAGATGTTTTTCTTCCTTCTTGTTTTGTACTGTTCTTTGGGTGCACTCTTGTACACCGACTGGAGCTCAGCCCTAGTGAATTCCAGACACCCATCCCCACAACCCTGCTGTGAGAGTGGCTTCCAGCAAGTGTAGCAGCCGCCCCGGTAGGGAGGTTCCGAACGAGTTCCACAGGGGCTTCAACTAGCTTCCCAGAGAGCTCAGTAGCAATTGTTATGTGAAACTTCCTGGCGTGGTCCATGAGTACTGCTACCCTGCAAGCTCATGTATAGCCTCAGCTTGCCATCTGGGAACTGGCGTTGGCCGAGATCGACTCAGCAATCCTGTCTTCCATCCAACACAACTACATCTTCTCCAGTGAGGTCTGAATCCCTGTCTTGGGAAAGTTCTTCCCTCAAACTTTCAAATTTGAAAGTTCCTTACAAATTTGTTATTTTCTTGGATACTTTCATTCCCCTGCTAGGGCATTCCTTAGAATCCTTTTTTATTCCCTCTAGTAGCAGTAGTTAATCCTCTGGAAATAGATAATAATTCTTTATACTAACCTTCCTACTGTGCAGTTTCTGTTTCCTGACTGCACCCCAACTGTTACAGGTAGCTTTTCCTCTTTTTTTATTCTTTAAAACAGTTTGTACAGAACAGAGAATATTCATTAAAGATTTGGCAAAACTAGCCTTTACAATTGTTCTCTCTCTCTCCCCCACCTCCCTTGCCATTTCCTTCTCCCTCTCCCTCTGCCCCTCTGCCTGCCCCTCTCCTTTCTTGTCTTTCTCTCTCTCTCCTTTTCTTTCCTGGTTTGAGATGGAAATAGAGAATTGTCAAATATATTAATTTTCTTAATGGTTATTAATTAATTAATTTATTAAGAGTTTCTATGGCTTCATGAGTCAATTTAGTAATTTATGTTTTTCAAGAAAAACTTCCACTTCATCTAAGTTTTCAATAAAATCAGCCTCAAGTTGTTTATAGTATTTATTATTAAAAAAATTCTTTACCACATTTGTAATTATGATTCCTTTCATTCCTAATGTTATTTGTGCCTGTGCATCTTCTCTCTTTTATTACTGATATTCCCCGCTCAGTTTTTTAGAGGAAAATTGACAAGTAAAAATTGTATACATTTAAAGTGCATACATAATGACTCGATATACGTATACAGTGTGAAATGATTGAAATGATTATCACAATCAAGCTAATTAACATTATTAATGACATTTCTTCTGTTGTACCTTTATTGAATTTGCTCTATTGTTCTTTTTCTAGCTTCTTGATCTCTCAACACACATATTTTCAGACATTCTAAATCTTTTGATATTTACAGGCAATTTATGCTTTAAATCAAAATATTTAGGGATGTATTTTAACGTTTTCCAATATATATATATTTTTTCTTTCTAACTTAATTGCTTTATGGTCAGAGACATGTAACATATGTATTTTACAGAATCTTTTGATTTTCACTTTGTGACCTAGTTAATAGGCAATCTTTATAAATGTTCCATGCCCTTGAACATTATTTTATTTACTGGCTGTTGTGTCTTCTATGCATCTGCTAGATCAAATTTATTAATTTTTGCATTCAAACCTTTTCTATTATTGTAATGTTTGTCTGCTTGGTCTATATATTTCTGAAATAAATGTGTTAAAATATCACTGTTTAAGAATGTGGGTTTGCCAATTTTTACGTGTAATTTTAAAATTTTTGCTTGAAATATTTTGAAGCTATGGTGCTGGGTACATACGAATTCATAATTGTAATGTCTTTTTGAAGGTTTGCTCCTTTTATTAATACATGTAATGCCACTTTTTATCATTATTAATGGCTTTTAGTTGAAATTCTATTTTGTCTTACCACATTTCTTCTGATGAGTTTGTTCCCTCAGAGGGGCCAGATCATGCAGGGCCTTGTAGGTCTTAAAGAGTTTCAGCTTTTTATTTTAGTGAAATAGGAAGCCATTAGAGGATTTTAAGCCAAAGGATGACATGATATAACACATGTTCACAAGGGTCATTCTGACTGCTGTGTGAATAGAAAGAAGTAGGTGGGGATAGAAGAAAAAATAATTAAAAAGTAATTGCATTAAACTGGCAATAGACGATGGAAATATACATTTCCTGCAATGATATTCTAGGCTATTTAGGACCAACCTTCCTACTAAGAGCAACTAGTGAAGCAGGACTAAATATGTTTTTTAAATCTAGCAAAAAATCTTAAAAAATCCTCAAGAAAGTGAAGATTTGTGGGTCCAATATCTAGGGAAAGAAGAAACTTAGAGAACTGAGTCTAGCTTTTGTGTGGCTTTCCCCCTCAAGGTTTTTGCTAATTCTGAAAGTGTTGCAAAGAAGGTGAGAAGCTGTGTAAAGCTTTCAGACTCTTAGAGCCCACCAAAGAGGCAAGGCCTTGGTAATAACCCAAGCCTTTGGTTTGTGAACCAGAAGGTCCATGTTAGGGGAGTAAAGTTAACCTAGAAATAGACTACACCTTGCAAGAAGTAAAGCCAAGCTTTGAATAAATTCAATTCCTAGTTGGATTAAGATGACCTGAGATTGGAAGCGGTCCTAGCATAGCTTATTGCCAGAAACAAAAGTAAATCCTTTCTAGAGAAAGATAATACAATCAAAGCCTCAAAATGTCTTTTAAAATAATAATGAGGGAAATGAGAATATATACCATGACGAAGAAAAAGAAAAAGTAGATATTAGAAATAAATACACAAGACATATGTATAACAAAGTTATCAGACATAAATTTAAAAATAACTATGTTTCATATGTCCAAGGAATTAAGTGGCAGGATGGATAATTTCAACAGGAAATTGAAAACTATAAAAAAAGAATCAAATGAAAATTCAAGAAATCAAAAATATAATTGGTTTTAACACCAGATTAGATATAGCCTAAGAAGGAATTTAAAAATGGAGGACAGTTCAAGATAAAATACCAGACAAGCATGAAGATACAAAAGAATAGAAAATACAAAAAAGAGTGTAAAAAGCGTATATCAGATAAATTTGAAGAAGAGAAAGTAGAGAGGGAATAGGTGAGAGGCAATATTTGAAGAGATAATGCTCAAAACTTCCTAAGCCATTTAAAGATATCAAACCACATTTTAAAGAAGCATGGTGAATCCTACCTAGAATAACTACAAAGACAATGACCCCTAAGCACATAATAGGGCAACAACTGAAAACCAAAGTCAAGGAGAAAATCTTAAAAGCAGAAAATAAAATTACCTTCAAAGAAGCAAAAATAAGATGGTTGTTTTTCCAAAAGAAACAATAAAAGTCAGAGCACAAAGGAATTATGTTTCTAAGGCATTGAAAGAACATAAATACCAACTTAGAATTCTATACTCAGTGAGAATATCTTTAAAAAATGAAGCCATTGTCAGACAAAAAAAGCCATCAGCATACTTACGCATTTCATAATAATAAAAGTTTCAACATACAAAAAAAATTAAAAAAAATTCTGACTTGGTATGCACATAATGAGAAGTCCTTAAAATATAACAAGGCAAAAAATTGACAGGATTAAAAGAAGATATGAACAAATCCACAATCATGATGAAAGATGATATCTTTCCTATCCCAATAATTAATAGAACAAGCAGACAAAAATGATACGAATACAGAAGATTTGAACAACACAATTAAAAAAGTGGACACTTCATTCCCAAACTACTTTCTTTTTAAGTGCACATGAAACATTTATCCAAATTGATGTATACTAAACTATAAAGCAAGTCACAATAAATTTCAAAAGATTAAAATATTTCAGAGAGTTTTCTCTGATTAGAAATATAATAGATATCAATAACAACAACAATGCTAAAAACTCACAATGGTTACGAGTTAAACAATAAACTACTAAATATGGAAGAAGGTCAAAGAAGAAATCACTCTGGAAATCAGAAAATATTTTAATTAAGTGACAATGAAATCACTACATCAAAAATTGTGGAATGCAGCTGAAGCTATGCTTTGAGGGAAATTTAGAGCCATAACACATATATTAGAAAAGAGTAAAGATTAAAAGTAAATATTTAAGTGTCTGTCTCAAGAAGCCAGAAAAGGAAAAGCAAATTAAATCTACAGAAAGTAAGATTGATGAATAAAAAAAGAAATGGTACAAATAATCAATATCAAGACAACACTATAGATCTCATAGATGTAAAAATGATAATTAAAAGATATTATAGACAATAATGTATAATATATACACAAATTTAGATCAAGTGTGCAGCCTTAGGAAAATATAACTGACCAAGAGGAAATAAAAAGTCTAAATAATATCATATTTATTAGTAAAACTGGATTTATAGTTTGAAACTCCAGGTTTGGATGGCTTCATTAATGAATTCTATCATATTTTAAAGGAAGAAATAAACTCAAAATTACAAAAACTCCTCCTAAAGGAAAAGAAACCAGCATATCCTTGATAGGAAAACTTAATATCAATATTATTTTAAGATAAAATTACAGAGCAATTTCTCTCTTTCACTCCCCCTTCTCTCTTTCTCAAGAACATAGATACAACAATTTTAAACAAAATATTAGGAGACCAAATCTAGCAATGTGTGAAAAGGATAATATACCACGACCAAGTTGAGTTTATTCCAGTAATGTGAGGTTAGCTTAACAGTTAAAAATCATTTGTTTTAAATCACCACATTTGTTTTAAATCACCACATTAATGAATAGAACAATCATGTGATCGTTTCAATAGGTTCCAGAAGTAGCAGTTGTTAAAATTCCATACCCATTCCTGTTAAAAATTCTTAGCAAACTGGGAATAGGAGATGTTATGGATGAAATGTTTTCATTTTCCCAAAATTTATATGCTGAAGTCCTAAAATCAGGTATTGGTATTTGGAGATGGGGCCTTTGGGAGGTAATAAGTTAGATGAGGTTGTGAGGGTGGAGCCTTTGTGATGGCATTCGTATTCCTTTGAAAAGAGACATCAGAAAGCTTGCTCTCTCTCCCCATGCACACACCATGGAAAGGCCTTATGATGATGCAGCAAGAAGATGGCTGTCTGCAAGCCAGGAAGACAGCTTTCACCAAGAACCTGACCATGCAGCCACCCTGATCTCAGACTTCCGGCCTCCAGAACTGTGGGAAAATAAATTTCTGTTGTTTAAAGCACCCAGTCTGTGAATTGGGAACTTCCTTAAACTGATAAGGGACATCTATAAAAAACCTACAGCAAATATGATAATGAATAGTGAAATCTTGAAAAAATTCCCTTTAAAAATGTGGAATGAGATGTGGATACCCTATATTACCACAATTCAGAATTGTAATGGGGGGGGTCCTAGGCAATGCAATAACACAAGACAAATAAAAGGTAGGTATAATGTTTAGAAAGGAGGAAATAAAATTATCATTTTTGCAGATGGTATAATTGTATATGTAGAAAATATAAAATAATCTACAGATAAACTTTTAGAATTAATAAGTTTTAAAAGAAAGCTGGATACAGGTCGATATAATATTTCTATATATCAGCAAAAAGCAAGTAGAAAATGAATTTTTAAAATGACATACGCAATAGTGACAAAAATCATCGAATGCTTAGGAAAGACGTATAGTATCTCTACAAGAGAATTATCATACATAATTGGGAAACTTTTTAAAGACCTAATTTAATGGAAGAATATAGGATATTCATGGATTGAAAGAGTTAATATTAAGATGTCATTTGTCCCCAAATTGATCTACAAATTAATACTATCCCAATTAAAATCTCAGTAGTATACTAGGGCAGGTGTTAGGGTTAGTGAAGGATTGGGTCTCATTAAAACAAAGCCGAGCTGAACGATGCAAAAGAATCAACTAGCCCCACTTAGTCAACTGAGTCAAGAAAGGAAATTCAGTATTAAGAGATCTGGGCTTTAAAATGTGAGAAAAAAATATGGAATTATTAAGCTGAATTAAGTTGTATGAGGAAAAGATTATGTTTCTTTTATGCTTTGTGGTTTACAATTGTCTTTCATACCCATCATTTCCTTCAGAGGTCCCAGTATCCTGAGATGGTTAACATTCGCCTTCTATTGGTGAGGAAACAAAAGGCTCAGAGAGCATGTAAGAGGTCATAGAGACTCAAAAGTCTAGAATGGGGGTAAGAACAAATGCTGAAAAATAACAAATGTGCACAACCCAGGGCCTTCAGGAGAATAATAAATGTTATTTAAATTTCAGATATATGCAAATGTGAAAAGAAAGATATGCACAAATGACTATCACGAAAGGCAGAAAAGCATAAATACGTGCTTTTGAATGTAGTCTTCCTTCAGCTTGGAATGCCTCTTGCCCCTTTATTTCCTGGCAAACTGTTGGTTGTCCTTCTAAATTCCACTGTAGCATTTTTTCCTCTGAGCAATTATCCTCCTTTCCATATAAGCAGAGTTCAACATTAATTTCATTTGCAGAAGTAATATTGTGTAGGGATTAAGAGCAAAGGCTCTCGATTAAAAGCATACTCTGGGTTTACATCCTAGTTCTGGTACTTAATAGCTGTTTTAACTTTGGACAGTTTACTTAGCCTCTCAGTACCTCTATTTTCTTATCTGTAAAAGAGAGATGATAATAATAATATCCACCTTACTGGACTGTTCAAAGATTAAATGAGTTAATACATGTAAAGTGCTAGAACAGTGTCTGGTACACAATTGATATTATATAGATGAAAGCTGTGATTAATATTATTCAAAAGTATCAATTATATACTTATAAGAGGCCAGGGACGTGCTAAGCTTTGTTGATAGGCAGAAGTGAAATAGTTTCCCGTCTTATAGTGGGGCAGACAGACAGTAAGTAAGTAACTAAATAAGATAATTTCTGATTTCAAAATTTCTATAAAGAATACAAACACAGGGATGTGAGAGAAAGTAGAAGCAGGGGGTCAGTATTGTCCACTTTGAATGGGATAGTCAGGGAAGTGATATTTAGACATCAGAGGGGAGCATAAAGCTTTATTGTTTATATTGAATAATGAGAAGAGCCATGAGGAAATCTGGGGGAAGAATGTCCCAGGCAGGAGAAAAAGACAGTGAAAGATGCAAAGTTAGAACAAGCTTGGTGTGTCTGAGAATGGAAACGAGACAGTGTGAACGGAGAGTGGTGGGGAGGATGAGAGAGGTGAAGAGGAGGTTGGTGAGGAGAGCGGATGCCGGGTTATACACGACTCCGTAGGCCGTGGAGAGAGGCTTTGATTTTATGTACAGCTACACGCTATTGGAGTAAGTTACAAACAGCAAAGAGATAGGATTTGATTAATGTTTTAGGAAGATCTCCCTGACTTCCCTGTGGAGAATGGTTGCAAGAAGGCAGGACTGCAATCAGATTATTAGGGAGGCTGACAGGGCAAGAGACGGTGGTGGTAGTAGCAGGAATGGAGACAAGTGGCGGGTTTGGGATACGTTTTGGAAATGCCATTCATAGGCTTGCTGATGGACCGGGCATAGTGGCTGAGGGAATGACAGTGCTCCAGGGTGATCAGCTGAGTGGATGGGGAGATTAATACTGAGATGGGGACTGATCATTCCTTTGGGACACCGGCGGATTTAGTATATGCTTTTCTTTTTGAATTTTTCACACTGATTCACAATGAATTATTTAGCTTCTTGTTTCCTGCTTATATGATTAGCTCCTCGGGGACATGGAATACATTTGTGTGTGTGTGTGTGTAGTTGTATTTCTAGAGTGAGTACCTCATACAAGGTATGTGATCAATTAATGCTGGTTACATTGAATTGAAAGTGCTAAGAGAGTACAGATGAGGCAGTTGAGAATGAGGAGAGATTATCCGCAGCAGAGGAAAGGATCGAGTCAAGTTTTTTAGATTAAATGGCACTTGAGAAGGGGATTTGAAGGATAGTTCTGTGTATATCCAACAATGAGGTAGAAGAGGCTTCCAGGGAGAGAAAACAGAGTGTGCAAAAGTGGGAAAGTGAGGAGGCCAGGTGTGTCCAGTGTATAATAATACTATTTGGCTGGAGCATAGAGAGCGTGAGAGAGAGCACTGGGTGGTAAAATTATAGAGAAGGTTGAAGCCAGACCATGGAACACTGAATGCCAGGCCAGGAAATCTGATCCTCGTTCCATAGTCCCTGGGTGGGGTAGGGTGGGGTGGGGGACATGGAAGGTTTCTGAGGGGGGAGCATTGTAAACTGATCAGATTGTGCATTAGAACATTTAATCTGGTATGGTGTGCAAGAGAACGCTCACTTTCCCTGGTTGTAGTATCTCTCTCTAAAAGTAGCTCCTGTGGCCATTGTGGTTGCCATTATTCTCTAATCTCTCATCTATATAATTTTACTTTTCACTGGATTGACTGAAGGAAAAACTGTAACTCTTTTCATTAAGGGCTGTAACTTGATTAGCACACCACATCAAACTGCATATTTCTGTGCTCCTTTCATATGCCATTGTTTCACACACACACTTCTCAAGACTTGGCTTTCTCTTTCTTCCCCTGCCTTCCAGCCCTCATGCCCCATCTTCGCCACAGGACAGGGACAGGTCTCAGGCTTCTTGTTGGAGTCTCGCAGCCATGGGGAAGACAATCAATTCAGGATCTACTGAGCTCTGTGCCACACACTGGCCATGCTTTCCCTGTTCATTGCACTGCCCAGGACGCTCTGACAGTCACATCCCCATCATTTCATAACCTCAGTTCAGCTCTTTTCAGATGCCATTTTTTCTTCCCAAGTCTGAAAACATTTGTTGTAAAGCCTTCCTTCTAACAGAAATCTGTCTATCTTTCTCTTTCTTTCCCAAGCAGCTTTTTGATTCTTTAAAAGGTAGTTCCCTTCTTGTCGCAGTGGTACTAGCATTCAAAGGGCAACTGTTTAAGCAAAAAGTCCCCTTTCATCACTTTTAGACCCTTGACTTCTTCCAAATTCACTCCATGTGGATTACACATATACACACAAGAAATGTAGAGCTGAGACTGTCAGATTGAACCAAAAGACCAAAAGAATTATTCTGACCACATAGTCACAGGAAAATAAAATCATTTCTCAGCTACAATTAAACTATTCATCTTTCTTTCTTTTGGGAACCTAAATGATACCATTCTTGTTGTTGGCATGAATTTCATATAACTGAAGAATTAAAGAAATTGTTTAAAAAATGCTTTAGCCACCACTTAAATATGACAAATATATTGATGTTCTAGGCTTCAAAATAAAAGTCTACTGAAATGCCATTAAAAGGATAATTTTAAGTATTTTCTTTTTATTTAAAAAGTAATATTTTCCATATATTTATTCTAGAAAGTACAGAAAGGCCAAAGAAGAATATAAAAATCACCATCCAACTATAACTGCTACATTTTTATGAATATTCTTCTATTCTTTTTTCTATGTATAAACTTACATGCATATGAGTTAATTTTTACAAAGATAGGATTATACAGTACAGACTATTTTGTGATATACTTTTTCACATAACACTATATTGTGAGCATTATGGTATTAAATAATCTGTTGATATGATATTTTATTAGCCTGCAGAATATTTCATTGTATATCATATAGCTGTATCATCATTGATTTAATTAATTTCATTTTGTGGTATATAATATTTAGATTGCCCCCTTTTTGCTACTGAAGATAGAATATCCATGCAACAAAATCTTTGAATACATCCATGAAAAATTTTAATGATAATATTTTAGCATGCTGAATTAAAGGATATTGAAAACATCATGGCTTTTGATATGTTTTCAGTTTAAGACAATAAACCGAGAGGAGGTTGCATCCATAAGTCACAAGGTTGAGATTAGAAGTGGCCCATCGTGCACACACATGACAAAGCTTGTTCCATGGTTGTCTTCAGAATACCTCAATTTATACATAACAAAAATTCCCTTGTAGACTTGCTTACAAAACTCCAAAATATAAAAGCCCATTTTCTTGTTACTTTAATCCTCATAAATATAAGTAGGGGAAATTAATAATCATTAGGCACACTTTTTAGTTCTTATGCAGAAATTCCCTTAGTATAGGAACTATATTACTAATTAAGAAGTTATGATTGTATAGAACTAAAATTAGGAAAGAAGGAAAGAGATAACTTTCAGCAATATAGCAACATAGTGTTTTTTTCTCTCTTCCTCCCTCTCTCTCCATCTACCCTTCCTTTCCCCTTCCTTCGTTCTCTTTCTTCTTCTTTTTTTTTTTTTTAAAGCAGAACAATGGTTGACTACAGGAACCCAAAAGGAACCAAAAGGCCAGCCTGAGCCATGGCATCATTTGGGTATATAGAATTGTTACACACACAAACTTTGGAGATTTACACACACACACACACACACACACACACACACACTCCTTTCCTTCCCTTAACGCCTACATATTTCTTTACCAATCTTTCCACTTGCTCCTCTCTGGTGTCTGCTAACTACCTCCTATCCATTTCCCTAGTCAGAGCATACATACACAGGCTCTTTCCCAGCATGTTTCTCTGTCTCCAGTCAAACCCCTGTGATGTATGCCACTACTCTAGGCTCTCCAAGTTACACCTTCACTCATCTCCTTAGTCTGAGACCTCTGCCAATTGTCTTAACACAAGTTCAGTAAGCTTTCTGGGATATTTTGTTACATTCTAGCCCAAAGAAGTCATCAGTAATCCCAGGTGGAATGACGTATAATAGTGAATATGTTCTCATGGAACTTCTTCTCCAATAATTCTTTCCTTATTCAATTTGTTAGCATGGTTTCCCACTCCTTAACATCTGACCCTCATTACCTTGTTTCCTGCTCTTCCTTCTTTCCTCACAACCTTCCATACTCAAACCACTCCAGACAGCTTGCCATCCCTGGAAGACTAGTGATCCTTCACATCTCATTACCTTGACTAATGCTATTCCCAAGGTCTTCTATGCTTGTTTTCCTTTCACCACCGGAGAAGGATAGGACCAGTACCAGCCAATATCACTTCTGTGAAACTTTCTTGACACCCCTAACCTGCATCAACTGCTTCCTATTCTATTTTCCTATAGCATTTGGTTTAAGTTGTTTTGTTTGGATTTATGATGAATTCTACACATTTCTGTATCTCAGACTATGGTGTATAAAATCCTCAGGCAGAGATCATTTGCTATAGTTATTTCTATATTTCCTATTAATATATTCACCTTTTATTCTTCAAAGTCTTATATGGTGCTTAATAAATGTTTGTGATTTAAATGGAATCAGTTCCCATCAATCCTATGTTGCCTTTGGGCTACATATTACATTTCTGTTCTATGAGTTCCATCTTAAGTGTCCTAAGTCATTCCTTATGCATGAGGTAGATTACGAACAAAGTTGGCCTTTGCTTGACTCAACAACAACCCTCTTCCACCTCTGCCACCTCTTTTTTTTTTTTAATTTCAGCATATTATGGGGGTACAGATGTTTAGGTTACATATGTTTCCCTTGCCCCCCCGCCAAGTCCGAGTTTCAAATATGTCCATCCTTCGGGTGGTGCGCATTGCATTCTTTGTATATGCATATACCCGTCCCCTCTCCCTCCTCCCCCCTCTCCCCTCCCCCCTGCCCAACATCCTCTTGAGTAACTCTCCTTCCCAAGTGCTTGCTCAAAAATAATACTCTGTAGCATTTCATAATGTCTGGGAAGTATTCAATAAATATTTTTATTATTAAGAAAAACGAAAATTTATTTGCCTAAGTCTTCAAATAAAATTCAAGACAAGAGAATCATTAAAATCAATAATTGTACAACATGATTGAGGACACAGATTTCCACACCAATCTTTGTCAACCTTTGGCTGTGTAGAGGGCTGAGGAAGTTAGACCCTGATATTATTATCCTCCTGTATTATTTTTGTATGATTTAGGTAAATCCTTCTCAAGCAACACTGATAATAATGCTGCCCCTCATTTAGCAAGTACTATGAGCACACAGTGCTGATGGCTTGGCTTACATCATGTCATATAATACAACAATTTTAAAAATATGTTTTGAATATTAGAGAACCGAGACTCAGAGAGGTAAAGTAACTTGTCCAAACTCACATAGCTAGCTAGTAGATGGTGGAGCTGGTATCCCTGATAGATGATCATGTAAACCAGGGGTGGGGAAACTTTTCATGTTGGAAGTCCACATTAACTTAGCTGTAATCAAATAAGGCCACATTTAAGAAACTTCAATTAGATATACTTAAAAATGTACATTGTTTTGTAAAAATCTAACTACTATATACTTAATAATTTGAAAAAATGAAAACTATTTGTTAATTTTAAAGTTAACTAATCTTTTAATGACTTTGTTGTGTCTGCTTTTGTCAGGAAGCATTTGAATATTTAGTTGCAGTATGGAGATCTGCAGTTTCAGTTGATCCTCTAGATGGGCATTAGTCATTTGTGACCTTAAGGGCATCTTGTTTTGATTTAGGTAGGAGATAGATTTTCAACAATAAGTGATTGAAAAGCAAGAAAGCATTTTTTTGAGCATGTTGCTGAGGGCATGTGTGTTCTACTATTCTACTGCATTTTTCCATATTTCAATAGGATCTTTCTTAGCATCAAACAATGACTTGAAAATGTAATCTACTGGGAGCTCAACCAATTCCATCTGCAGTTCTTTTAGGTGCCTTGGTGATATCAATGATGTGAGGCTGAAATACAAATTTGAGTGTGATGTCATGGTTCTCAAAGTCAGTGGACCTTTCATTGTATTCTCCAATTAATAGGTCTATAATAGCTGCATATTGTTCAAATGATTTGCATTTATCATCAATGACCTTTGCTAACTGGGAAGAAGGCTCATCCAAAATTTCCTTTTGAAGAATTGTCTTGAAAAAAGATAGCTCTCTTTGAAATGCTTGGACTTTTGGCCACATATCATAGATAGACTTAGTTTTACCTTGCAGAGAAATATTCAAGTCATCTCAATTTGACATTGTATCACACAGAAATGCTGCATTCCTATGGAAATCTTCTTTCAATAATTCACATTGCTGATTCTGTTCTTCATAAAATGTAACTACCTGTCCTCTCAGACATAAAATTTTGACTAACACTTGTCCCTGCAATAGCCAATGCACTTTAGAATGATATGGCAAATCCATACTGCATACATCATCCTTCAACTTGAGCATGTTACAAAACCAAGGATGCTATGTTGCATTTGCACAAATCTAGTTAACATACTTATAATTTGTTGCAAAGTATCACTTAAAATGGTAGCATTAGCACAGAGATTTTGCTGATACAATGAAAAGAAATGAGGGCATCTGGATCTGTTAATACTTTTTTATCTGTGCAATAAACCCTTCATGGAAGGTGCACTGTCTGTACATACACTCACTAAATTTACCAAATTCACTCCAACTTCATGACATTTATCTTGAAAATTTTTGAAGATGTCTATTTCCCATGTTCTGTTTG
>CAUYSK010016189.1:0-54359 GCA_963575035.1 Avahi laniger | reverse complement strand
GAGACGGACAAGTAAACAACAACAAACGACGTCTACTGTATACGTAGGTCAGGAGGGGCACTAGGTAGACCCACCCCACAGAGCGGGGACCATTGGGAATGCGGGCTACTGCAGCAGCGTGGTTAGACTCCAGAAAGCGAGGGGGGAAGGCACAGGAATATCTGGGGGCAGGGAATGCAGAGCAGAGGGAACAGCAAGTGCAAAGTCCCTGAGGCTGGATCAAGCAAGGACAATGTGGCTGGAGCAGACTGAGTGAGCGGGGGTTTCTCCTAAGTGCCAAAAAGAGCCAGGAAACATGGTACATTCAGACTCCAACCCCTGTCCAGCCACCACCATCCTGCACTTGGACTATGACAGGTCCTCACTGGTCTCCCAGCTTCCACCCTTGTCCCCCACCCCACCCCTACATACACGCAGTCCTTCTCCACATGTAGCGAGAGGGAGTCTATCAAAACCTAAGTCCAACCATGTCCCTCCTCTGCTTAGAATACTCCATGGCTCCCACCTTACTTAGAATAAAAGCCAAAGATCCTGTGAGGCCCTAGATTGGTTCCTTGTCACCCCTCATTTCCCCTTTTCTCTCCCTCACTTACTCTTCTCCAGCTGAACCGGCCTCTTGGCTGCTCTGCAGACACACAAGGAACAGTCCTGCCTCAGGGCCTTTGCACTTGCTGTTCTTGTTGGCTGGAATGTTCTTCCTGCAGATATCGTCAAGACTTGTTTCCTTATCTGCTTAGGGTCTTTGCTCAAATGTCACCTTCCCTGTAAGGCTTTCTTGACCACACCTAGCATGTCCTCTGCACCTGTGCCGCGTGGTTTTTCTCCCTAGAACCTGCCACCATCTGGCATTTATGTATTTATCTTCTGTTGTCCAGAGTCTCCCCAGCTAGAACATAAGTTACATGAAGTGAGGAATTTTTGTCTGTTTTGTTTGCAGCTATACCCCTGGCACATAGTGAGTGCTCAATAAATATTGGTTGGGTGAAGGAAATACAAATGAAAAAAGGGAATGAGGCGGTCCTGGTGGACAGTGACAGGGAGTGGTGGGGACCGTAGCAAACTGGGAGCCTTCGCCCCATCTGAAAGGAGCAACGACCACGTGGCTGCAGCCGAAGGTTTCCACGTGGGAATGCGGGCCCAGGATGGCCAGAGCTACGAGTGTTTCAAGGGAAGCCAGGAACGTATATATTTATATTAAATGTCTTGATTTTGGAACCACTGCTGGTCAAAAATCTACACCCGCTGCTCACTTAGGTAGGAGATTGCTGTTTGAGACCTCTAACCTGGGTCAAAACGCTTCCGGATGGGTTTCACAGAATCCCAGATTTCTGGGAAATCGGACTGGGGCTCCCAGAGGAGGCGTTTCACAAGTGGACCCGGCCTTGAGGTGTTCCTGTGAGGTGGACGGCGTCTTCACGCTGAGGTTCTTGGGACGATTCGGTTTCCGGATGAGCTGTTTTCTCTTCTCCTAACTCGAAATTCCACCCTCATATTCCTGTTGGGCCTGGGCATCTTTCCTCCACTCTGGAGCAAAAGTCAGAGGTAAACGTTGGCAGGACCTTGACTTCATCGTGACCCAGATAAGGAACAGCGCACGACAGGAGCAGCGGATTCACTGCCCCTCCCACGACTTCGCCGAGCCCCGCCCCCTCGGTATTGCTTATTCATTTCGTTTCACGTGAATTCTTGGTGTTAGCTTTGTGACCGACAGGGCTGCCACTCAGGGCGTCCCCTGTGCAATTCCAAGGGCTCCAGTCCCCAAATGGCCCTGAGAATGGTGCCCCCTGGAGCTGTGCCGTGATTGCCTGTACGGTCATATGCTGCTTGTTGACGGGGGTATGTTCTGGGAAATGGGTTGTTATGCGCTCTTGTCATCGTGCGAACCTCACAGAGAGTGCTTAAACCTGGACCGCATAGCCGACCGCACACCTGGGCTGCACGGGGTAGCCGGCTGCTCCCAAGCTGCAAACCTGCACAGCAAGTGATGTCCTGAATACTACAGGCAACTGTAACACGAATTGTAACACAATTTATACAAATAAATGCTTGTGTATCTAAACATATCCAAACATGGAAAATGTCAGTAAAAACACAGTATTATAATCTTACAGGACCACTGCCGTACACGTGGTCTGTTGTTGACCAAAACATTGTTATTCAGCACATGGCTGTCAGTGTTTGTTTAGAGCGTCCCATTTTTATTGACTGTGGCGTAGGAATCCTTTTTGCTTTGGCAAATGCTCTCTGCTTTGCAAAAGTAACACAAGCACATGGAGAAAAACTCCAACAGTGTAAAAGGGCACCTGGTGAGAAAGATTTCTTCCTCCTTCCTTCAGTTGACGTTTCCCAGTCCCCCTGTTCAGAAGCGCTTCTTGTTGCCAGTTTCTAGCCTGTCCTTTCTTAGGGATACAAACAAATCTCTCTCTCTCTCTGTCTCTCCTCCACGCACACCCTTGATCTCTTTCACTCTCTCTATACACATAGAGTAATTCCTCGGTATCAGTGGAGGATGGATTCCAGGACCCCCACCGATACCAAAATCCACAAATGCTTGAGTGCCTGATATAAAATGATGTAGTATTTGCATGTAACCTACGCAATCCTCCTGTATAATTTGAGTAATTTCTAGATTACTTATAATACCTAATACAGTGCAAATGCTATGTAAATACTATGCAAATGTTATGTAAGTACTATGCAAATGATATGTAAATAGTTGTTATACCGTATTGTTTAGGGAATCATGACCATAAAAAAAGTCTGTATATGTTCAGCACAGATGTAATTTTTTATCTTTGAATGTTTTTGATCCTCAGTTGTTGAATCCATGGGTGTAGAACCCATGTGTGCGTGCACACACATACACACATACAGAGTATGTCTCTGTATATTTCCAATGTTTCTCTACAATCACATTTTGCATCAGTGGTTTACAGGTGAAACGGCAAACGACAGTCCTCAGGCCAAATCTATCCCCCGTCCTGTTTTCGCATAGCCTGCAACTAAGAATGGTTTTTACATTTCTAAATGATTTTTAAAAAACCGAAAGAATAATGCTGTATGACACATGAAAATTATATGAAATTAAAGTCTCGGTGTGCATAAATAAAGTGTTATTGAGACGCGGCCTGGTCCATCTGTCAACATGCTGTCTGTGGCTGTTTTTATGCTACGATGGCAAAGTTGAGTGGTTCCAGCGCGGACTGTGTGGCCTCCAAGCCCCAAGAACTTAGTATGTGGCCCTTTGTAGCAAGTGTGCTATACATACTGTTCCTGCTATCATACTGTTCCACGCCTTGCTTTTCTCACATAATGATAGATCCTGGAAGTCATTTGGTATCAGCACACAGTGATCTACCTCTGTGGTCCCCCACTTCTGGCCCACAGAGCAGGCTCCGCCTCCTCTCCGGCCCCCTGTCCGAGGAAAAGTTGTCTTCTATGAAACTTGGGAACCGGGCCACACAGCAGGAGGTGAGCAGCGGGCAAGCGAAGCTTCATCTGTATTTACAGCCGCTCCCCCTAGCTCGCATCACCGTCTGAGCTCCACCCAAACTGTCTTCCTTGCAACCGTCCCCGGTGTCAAAAAGACTGGGGACTACCGAGCTACCTCGTTCCTGTTAACAAAGGCCCTAACACGTGTCTTTGTATTACTGAGCCACAGTTTGTCCAGTTCTTACGGTGGATTCCCAAATTCTCGTTTAAATGAAAACATTTCATGTCTTAGGAAAATCTGAAAATTCCTGACAAGGACAAGAAGTCTCAAAGGGTCACTCTGTTTATTATTTATATCTTATTCAAACTGGATTTGTGGCAGCTTACAAGAGGAGGGGCAGACCCCATAAAACCGTAAAACCACTAAGACGGCGGAGAAATACCAGGAAAGGATTGGAGTGGAGATGCCTGCCCTTCCCGGCTGTGGAAGCCTGGATTATATTTGAGCTCAAGGCTTTATTTGAATCATATTTGCAGATGATGCAAAAATCCTTGTGGGTGTTTATTTTCCTCAGGAGAGTGGTTGAAGGCAAAATGCCTCTGAGAAGTTGGAAAGAGTGCCAAACAGGATAACATAGAGCACTGTTTCTCATTCTTACAATTGCTAAATTTTGAAGCAAATGATCTATTATTTACTTAATATTTTTCTTTAACTCATATTTTTTTTCCAAAAATCCTTAAATATAGTTGTTTTGTCCTGAGAAAAATATTCACGAATTCATGGTCCTGATTGATGTTAGCTACAAAGGTATTTTTTAAAACGCACTTAAATATATAATAAATGCTAAAATTATTAGAAACACAAGCACACACACAACTTCAGCCACGTACCACCTACGGTAATCTTGCAAACAAGATTGTGCTTGCTCGTGCTAAATGTTTTAAAATACTGGGGTATCAGATACTGGGGGTTGCCTTGCCAGCTGCCATTCCCCCTTCCCTCCTGCCGACAGACCTGTGGCTATGTTCAGCCCGCCATGTGTCCAGCCCGAGGGTAAAAACCGCCTTTGGTTTATGCCAACCGTGGCCATTCTAGTCTCCTGGACCTGTGATTGGTCCAGAGGTGGTCACATGCCTCAGTTTGGCTGAAGGGAAGCTCTGCTGGGGACTTCTGGGAAAGAGTTTCCTCTCTGATAAGAAAGAGGCAGATGAAGAGAGACCTGTTTGCTCCTTTCCTTCCGTGCCGGCCGTGGACGTTGCTATGTGATGAGATGGTGTGAGCTGTGGCAACCATCTGTTATGCGAGGACCAGGCTGGGGACGAGCTGCCAGCTTGCTATTGATGGGACAGAGGGAGACTGCAAAGAGCCCAGGGCCCTTATGACAACCTCGAGGTGCCAACTACGCCATGAGGCCTCCAGTCTCCAGAGCCTTTTAAACAAACAATAAATGTTGTTATGATCTAAACTGCTGTGGTGAAGCCTCCGAACCTATCCTAATAGACCCAACTGGCCTCGTGCTTTAGAGCCGGACTCCAGGGTCAAACACACTCATGGTCACATTCCAGCTCCACCAAGCACTCCTGGCTCTGGTGCTCCAGGAAAATGACTTAGATTTTTAAGCCCTAGTTTGCCTGTCCGTGAAATGGAAATAATAATACTTGTTATCTCAGGCAGCGATTTTTGAGAAAAAAATTTTAAATTCATTTAAAGCACTTAGTGCTAACTGCTATCATCATCATCATCATCACGTCTTTAGTATTTGTACAATCCTCTAAAAAAGACAACATGGACAGAGACAGGAAGTTGATGGCACCTAATTAAAGGCCACTAGCCGGGCACAAGATGAGCAGAAAATGATCTGAGTGTCAGAGCTGACCGCAAGCTGAAGATGAGTCAGTGCTGCAGTGAACAAGCTCGATGCAAGCCTGGCGTGCTGGACGGGCAGACTCCTGGCTGTGAACCTTCTGCTCCGTGATGCGTGACTCACACCTTTCCAGGAGCACTGGGTCTACGTCTGATCATCTCATCTTTTTAAAGGATGTGGGGAAGCTGTCCTGGGTCCAAAGGCATGGAGGCAGGTGGCCCGGGGCTATTTGCGTAAGAGACCGGGAAGATTCAGGGGCAAGGACGTCACTGTCTCCGTGAGAAGTGTTGAATTTACAAGGCAGTTGTTGGCCATGCTTACAGCAGCCCGAATGAAAGGAAATGGACCAGGAGGTGTGGCTTGAACAGAGGGAGCACTGGATGGTGAGTCAGTAAACTCGTGAGCCCACTGCGTGACCCTGGGGAAGTTTTCTCTGCACCCCAGACTTCAGTATCTCCACGTGGACAGTGAGAATCTGGGCCAACCTGTGGTCCTGGAGAGGTGACAGGAAGAAACGCATTTGGCTGCAAGTAACTGGAAACCGCGGCCCAGACCAGCAAGCGTTCATGCTCCCGGCTCGAGTCGGAGGGAGGTGCTGTTGGTCTTGAGCAGTGGCCCGAGAAGACCAGGGTCGCGCTGGCATCCCAGCAGTCCTCTCGGCTTGTCCCTCAGGGGTGCGGGATGGCCGTGCAGCATTTCTCAAGGTAGGACAAGAAGGAAGGACAGCACCAGCCACATCGGCCCCCTTCATCCCGAACCCAAAGCTTTCCCAGGACCTCCGGGACTCCGCACGGGCACACGCTCGCAGCGGGGAAAGCGAGTGACCGGGCACCGCCGCGAAAAGCGAGAGGGGGAGGGAGTGGGATTTGGTCTGCTGACGGCTGGGTCTCGGGGCAGCAGACCCCCGATCCTGGTCCCCAAGGCCTTGGGTGTCCAGAGCCACTATCGTCCCTCTGTGGCCCTCCCAGCTACAGGGAAGCTGCGAGAACGAGACCTGAATTCGAATCCTGGCTCTCTGCGGGACCCTGAGGGTCACTTTGTGTCTCTGCGTCTCCGTTTCTCATCTGAACAGAAAGTAAAATCCAGCTCCCAACCACAGCTCCGGGGCCGGCCTCGTGGGCACACGGCACCGGGCTTGGTTTCACGCCCTGCTAAGGCCATCCTGAAATTCGCAACACTTGCAGAATAAGGGCTCCTGCGTTTGCGTTTCTCACGGGCTCTGCAGTCGGCCCTGTGTGGTTTCCCAAGCCCTGCGTGGACTGCAGCCCTTCTCGCTTCCTGCCATCCTCTTCCTCCCGTCACTGCCCTCTCTCCAGGTCCCCACTGCTACCTCGGGGCCTCTGCACGCGCTCTTCCCTCTATTCGAAACACGCCTTCCCCACCCCGAACGTATAATTCACTCAGAACCTGGCTCTGTCATCTCTCATAATAGCCACGCGTTTGCTCAGCACCTGCCACATGCCAGGCCTGTTCCCAGGGTTCGCCGCCCCTCACTTCGTTTAAGGGAAGGGGGTTTTCTTAGGATCTCTGTTTCACTGACGACACATGAAGTGACTTTCTTCTGACAGGTGCCTATGGTACTACGTGCCGGGCCTTGATCTGGTTACGCTGGGTGTCGCGGTGCAGTCGGTAAACGAAACGTCTCCTCTCACGAAGCTTAGATTCTAGTGGGGAAGACAGACGACAACAGACCATCAAATAACCAGGTAATAACGTAGTATCGAGTAGTGATAAGTGCTGCGAAGAAAAATAAGTGGGCTAAAGAGACCAAGAGTGAAGTGGAGTGTGGGTTCGGCTAGGACGGTCAAGGGGGGTCTCTGCAGAGATGACATTTGAGCACAGGCCAGAAGCAGGTGAGAGGGAGCCGTGCAGGTAGCTAGGCTATTCTAGAGAGAAGGATGTTCTAGGCCCTTCCAATGTTACTTCCACAAGGAAACCCCCTCTGGCACCCCCGAAGCCAGATCAGGCCCTTCACTCTGTGGTCTCAGAGTGCCCCCAATCCCTGCACCCTAATTTGTTGTTTAGTTGAATGCCAGCTCCAGGTAGGCAGGGGTTGTTTGTTCACTGCTGTGTCCCCAGTGCCTGTACATAGTAGATGCTCAAGAAATATTTGTTGAACGACTGAGCAGCAGGCACTGTGGGTGGGCTTCTGCTTCCCTCTCCCCTAGTTTTCTCTCTCCCTTGAGCAACATCTCTTTTCATCTGCAGTGTAAACCGCACACTAGGGTAAGATTTCGTTTGAAGACCAGGTCCTGGGACCACTAATACTTTGAGAGATGACCTGTGGGGCCCTCCAGCTGTGACACACTGTGATTCAGTGACAAACTTGGAGGGCACGGGGACCAAGTCAGCTGGGATGCTCGTGGCCACAAATAACAGAAAACCCCAACCCAAGTGCCTTAAGGTATAAGAAATTTATTCATAGACACCAGATAATAAGAGCCCAGGAGTTGGGTCATTTAGAATTAAGTAATTCAGTGGATAGCTCACAGTGCCATCGAGGACATGGGTTCTCTCCGTCACTCCAGCCTGCCATCCTAGTCCTACGAGGCTCCTGACCCCCAGGCCTCTTATCTGCGCACAGTCCAGGAGAGAACAGACGCCTTCTTTCTGGTGCCAAGAGCAAGGAACCGTTTCCAAGTGTCCCTAGTGGACTTCCCGCAGCTTTCACTCTCGTTGGCCAGACCGGGTCACATGCGTACCTTTAAGCCAGTCACCAGCAAGGGGAATGATTGGCTTAGACCAATCACAGCCCCGGCCTCCAAAGCACGTGGCTACTGGGAAGACGGTAGGGTCTAGAATGGAACCGGGGTGTCCAGAAGGAAAGGGCTGGGTATTTTTGTGGGCAACGAACAGAGCCTGCTGCAGGGTGTGTTGAGACTCAGGGAGATGAGGAGCGGGGTCGGGGCCTCCCACCGGTGCGCAGTCTCTAGGGCATAAGCTCCAAGGGGCCCTCAGTTTCGTGCCCCCAACTTCCTGTGCTTTAGGTGGGTCTAGGATGCTGGGCCTGTGGATTCCGACGACCCACCAACGCAGGGATGGGGTGGCCCTCGGCTGGAGGTCTGTCCCGTTTCTAACATCAGGGCTGTGATCTGGGGCGCGGGGTCCCCATCGCTGCTTGATGAAGGCGACACCCACCCAGCACTGCCCCCACCAGCCACACTGCTTCTGCCATGTCCACTCCGCCAGGAACTCACGGCCCTCACGCCAGCAGTTTTGTGTTTCCTTTTAAATGTGAAAAATAGCGCATTTTTCTGACCACACTCTCCGTAGCTGAGCAGCCAGACCTTCCTTGAAGAGGGTTCTGAGGGGCATCTCATCATGTGTATCACATTATTTTTGTCTTCAAATATCTGTTTACCATCTCTTGGTAACATATTTTGGGGCGAGACTTTAAAATTTTGGCAATGTGAAAGTGAAGTAGTGTAGCAGAGGGCTGAGAAGCTCAGGCTTTAGAGTTAGAAGTCAGCGCTTCATCATCTAATTGCTGCGTGGCCTTGAGCAAGTCACTTCCCCTCTCTGAGCCTCAGTTGGCCATTCAACCAGCCCCTCAACTGTCCTGCTTTCTCTGCTTGAGGCCTCCTTTGGACATGCTTAGTGCTCAAAAAATGTTAGTTAAATCAAAGTGTGGTGATACAAGTAAACTTGGGAAGGGCGTGATCTCAGGGATAATCTCTTAGGAGTAGTAAGACAGCTTTTGCTTTTTCATGACCTGCCCATTTTTATTCTAATCTTGCAAGTTGGCATCCTTTCAGACTTCCAACCCCGATTCCGCCTACCTCAGTGGCAGAGCACGGCTGCTTCGGAGGCCGGCCCCACGGCAGGCCCAGGCTGACGCAGGGTGAATCGGGAGCGGCTCCCTCCGCCCCGTGGAAAATGCGCAGGAGGCTCCAGCCGGGCAGATGGTGAGCAGGGTCTGAGCAAGGCAGCTGTCAGCCCTCTCCTCTCCTCCGCGTCCGCCGGTCCTGCGGGCCACACTTTCCCCAGGAACTTCCGAAGAATCCTCTTCCTGCCTGAGTCACGCCGCAGATGCCCTCAGGACCGGGCGGGTGATGCCCTGGGAGGGGCGGGCTCAGGGCACCGGCAGACTCGGGTGCACACGCTCCGTCCAAGGGGGTGCTTGGAGCTCCGCTGCAGCCCGTGCGGCCCCATGGAGCCATGGGAGCAACGTAATCAGGCTTCCTGAATTTTTTAAAAGATAGACTTTATCGTTTAGAGCAGTTTTAGGTTCACAGAAAAATCGAGAGGAAGGTACAGAGAATTCCTTTATGTCCCCTGCCCCACCCATGCACCGCCTCCACTACCCCCACCAGAGACACGTTACCGTTGACGCGCCTGCATTGACACGTCATTGTCACCTGAGTCCGTAGTCCACGTTTGGGTTCACTCTTGGTGTTGTGCATCCCACTGGTTTGGGCAAATGTGCGCTGACATGGACCCGCCACGGTGGCACCACGCAGAGAAGTGTCACTGCTCTGAAACGTCCTCTGTGCTCTGCCTGGTCGTCTCTCCCCACCCCTCACCCCTGCAACCGCAGCAGATCTTTCTACCGTGTCCACAGTTTTGCCTTTTCC
Source organism: Avahi laniger (assembly GCA_963575035.1). NCBI lineage: Eukaryota > Metazoa > Chordata > Mammalia > Primates > Indriidae > Avahi > Avahi laniger. Next base: position 44,488 of record CAUYSK010016189.1, on the reverse strand, counting down.
GGGTCTGATTTTTTATTGCTTTTTCTTGCACCGTCCATGGCTTCAGCTGGCCCACCGGCACACGCTCCGAATGGGCAGTGCCCAGGCCAGTCTGGTTAAATATTTCGAATATTATCACTGGATGTATCTCTTTCTTACATACCGACAATAAATTCTAATTTTTTAAAACGTGGTGCAGGCCAAATCAAACAGTCCGCAGGCCGCATCGGCCCCTGGGCCACCGATTTGGGACATCAGATGTGGGAATTAAGAATGAGGTTGGAGTCCAGCTCTGCCGCTTCCCAGCTGTGTGACTTTGGGCTAGCCACGTGCCTCTCTGAGCCCCTCTGTCAATGAAGACCTCAGCGTGTGATCACGAAGGGAGCGACTCATTCAGCGTCAATCTTGGAGGCTTGGTGCCCCAGCGTGCTCAAAAGCTTGCTAGGATTGCAGTATGCACGACACACCAGAACATACAAGTGATGCTCTTATAAAACTGGGAGACAACGAGAGCATGAAAAATCCCCAGAAACACACAAGCTCTTGGCACAGAGAGGAGCGAGAGACGGGCAGACGGAGACTTGACGCCTGCTTGCCTGGGCAAAGGGAAACCGATTCTCTGCATCCCGGAAACCCCCATTACAGCCGCCACCGTGACGGGGCCGACCCTGACCCAGGGGTCAGAGCCAGTCTGCCGGGGCCCAGTCCTGATTCTGCCAAGTCCTAGCAGGGCGACTTTGGGCGAGTAGCTTAGCCTCTCTGTGTGTCACCCCTTCAGGGCTGCTGTTCGCGTCATGGTCTGTGCGATGGGGCCACTGGGGCTGGGACGTGCATGGCTGCTCCTGGTGGCCCCGGGGTCCTTGTCTGGAAAATGATGATATCTGTGAAGGTTCAACGAGCGAACATATGCAGTGTGCTCGAAGCAGTGCCCGGCACAAGGTACTGCTCTCTGAGCATCTGCCAACGAAGCCTTCTTATTTCTGCTCTATGCCACATGCTTTACCTGCACTTGGCACTGCTATGCTATAATCATCCCATTTTAAAGAAAGGAACGTTGAGGCCCAGAAGAGAAAACTGAGGCTCAGAGAGGGTCAGTAACTCACCTGGGGTCACCCAGCTAGTAAGTGACAGGTAACAACAACAACATCAAAAGCACTAATGCAACCAGATTGGACACAGCCAATATTGACTTGGCACCGTGAGTTGCCGTGTGCTGGGTCCACCGCTTTATGTGCACGACCTCGGACTCCAGCCCCAATACCCTTGTCTCGCTCCTCTCTCCCCGCTGTAGGTGGGAGTGTTTCCCGGCACCCTAAATTCCACTTAGACCCTGAGAGAGGGTCAGCTCCAGCAGGCCGGCGAGCGTGGGCATGAGTAACTCTCGGGTTCATGGATCGGTTCCCAGTGGGGCGCCCCGGCCCTGTGACCAGAGCCTCACCCCAGCTCCCCTTTTATCCTGGGATTTCAAAGCGCTGTGCGCTCACACGCTAATTAGAGAGGACACCTTGCTGCTCTCCAGAGAGCCAGGCATTTTTAATTAACTGCCTCTTGCGAGGCCGCAGGGCATGGGGGCCGCAAACACTGCTGATGCCGGGACATCGGCTCACGGGGTGTGACCCGGGGCAGCTCTGACCGCCAGCTCCTCAGAGGCCCCCGCACTGCCTGACCCACAGTTGGACCCTCTTTCTCCCGCGCACCCGCTCCGTCCCTGTGCGGTGCCTGTCACCGGCTCTTAAAAATAGTGTGTTTGTTTGATAGTGACTTTCAGCAACAGCAGCAGCGACGTTTACGGAACAGACACGACGTGCTGGGCCTGCAGGGGCACAGAGAGGTTAAGTCACTTCTTCGAGGTCACACGTCTAATGAGGAAGCTGTGTGGTTTTGCTTATTTGGTTGTTCATTTGTCTGTGTGTTTAGTGTCTGTCTCCCCCACGAGAACACCTGCTTTGTTCGCCTCTGTGCCCCAGTGTCTTGAACAGTGCCTGGCCCGTCGCGGGCACTCTGTCAATACTCGTGGAGCGAATGCATTCAGGATCCTACACTCAGCTCGTGTCAGAGCCTGAGTCTCTTTCTGTGCCCCGGGGAGAAGGAAAACCACAGGGCTCAGCTCTTCCGCTCCTCCACACCTCTGCTCAAGCCGTGCTCTCCGGCTGCCCCTCCTTCTTCCATCGTTTAGCTCAGAGGTCAGTAAACTATGGCCCAGGGGCCAAATCTGACCCATTACCTGCTTTTGTCAATAAAGTTTTATTGGAACACAGCCACATCTATTTAAGTTTTATCTATGGCTGCTTTAGATCTGTAATAGTAGCCGTGACAGAGACCCGTTAAGCCCGAATATTTACTATTTGGCCCTTTACAGAAACGGTTTGCTGACTTTTCCTTATCCTTTAAAAATGAATTGAAATGCCTCCTCCTTCGGGAAGCACTCTGTGATTTCCCGGGCTGGATTAAGGGCCCCTACCAGGCACTCCCATAGCTCCATGCTTCACTCTAATACAGTATGTCCCAACTTTCTCCCACCCCAGGAACCCTTTTAGATATATTTTCCTAATCACCTACTCCCTTCCCCCAAGAATTTTTATAAACTGACAAATAAAAATTGTATTTATTTATGGTGTCCAACATAATGTTTTGAAATATGCATGCATTGTGGAACGGTTCTGCGTGGCAGGAGTACACCTCCCCACTTCTTCCTGAGTCTGGCCAAATGGGAGGTGACATTGGAGGGTGGGAGGGGAGGGGAAAGAGAAACCCGGGTATTTCCACCCCTCTCCGTGCTTTGGGTATTAGATGTACACCTCTGTGGTCCAGCTCCCACTGGGCAGATCCTCCCTGGTTCTACCCCTCTCTGGTCAGCTAGCTTCTGGGCTTTGGTGACACTACCTCCTCCTCTGTCCCTCCAGCCCCAGGGACAGTAGCTGCCGAATTGCCGTGCCCTCCTGTGGCTTCTCAGCTGCTCCGCCACCTGTGTAACCAATTCCTTGTGTTAAACTCCCTCTGTTGAAGGACCTGGAGTGTATGCCTGGAGGCAAGTGACTTTTCTCTGGGGGACAGCAAGGACTTCAGGCTCCATGGCCTCAGAGTCCTTTTATCACTGCCTGATTGCTGAGTTTGAGCTCCCCGACTGCAGCTCCTCGGACACTCAAGGACTCTCTAACGGAGGCCCCAGTGAGGCGGGAGGAAGAGGCTCTTCCGGAGTTGCTAGTGCTGCACACTGATGAGGTGGGGCCGTGGAGTGAGGCCAGTTCTGCTGTGGCCGCTCAGGGGAGGACAGGCTTGAGTATCCAGCTGGAAACTCTTTCTGACTCCTGGGAGGGGCAAAACATGAGCCCTGAACTGGGAGGCCGGGAGATAAAACCTGGCACCTTCCCAGCACTTAATATAGAACCCATTAGGTGACAGGGCCCAGCGTTGGCTCTTGCCAGATTGGAGGGGGAGAATTTACATGAGCGTATTCACCGTAATATAAATGGCATCGCTGTTTCATTCTTTCTTGAAGTCAGGAAATTGCAGAGCCGTGCTAATGGCGATCACATTGGTAGAGGGTGATTAACTAAATTATTCAAAATAGAAAGGAACTATACTGTCTTTTTTTGCTTACTTTTGATGGGCAATGCGGGGATTCTTCATTTGGGGTGCGGTGGGGTGTGTGTGCGTGCCAAACGTGTTTCTACCCGGCATCTAGCTGGAGTATTCTGGAAAACGAGCATTCCCGGTGTGCCGTAACAGGGGCCGTGCAATGGCAACCCAACCTTTTGGAGTAAACATCTGTCCCGCTCTTTGTTTGGTGTCTGTCCTCCCACCAGTTTGGGAGCTCCAGGGGGACAGCAACCTGCCGCTCTGTTCCCCGTGTACCCGTGAGCCCGACACGTAGTAGGTTGGAAAGCATTAAGGAAAACCTTTGGTGACAGCTGGTTTGTTCCTCTGCACAGTTCTGGTGTGTCCTCGGGGATCCTCTGGGCATTCGCACACACTGTTCCCTCTGCCTGGGTAGCTGTGACTGCCCCTTTGGCTCAGTTAATACCCCATCCCCATTCATAGCTCAGCTCCAATGTCACCTCCTCAGGGAAGCCTTCCCTGATCTTAAGACGAGGACTCGTCCCCCTGTTAAATGTTCTTATGTCATTCATTCATTCATTCATTATTTTCCCCAATCATTTAAATATTAACTTATTCAACAAACATCCGTGGAGTACCTACTCTGTTCCAGGTTTTGTTCCAGGCACCAGGGATGTAGCTCTTGTTCATATTTGTGGGGCTCATATTCAGGGATCATTCAACAAATAAGTAAAGAAACTTCAAGCTGTGGTATGTGCTATGGAGTAAACACAACAGGGCAACATGGTGAGAGTGACTTGCGGGAGAGGTGGGGACCGGATGATTAGATGGCCTCCCTGAAGAGGTGATTCTTGAATCAAGGATTGAACCAGCAGAAGGAGCCAGCTATAGGAAGATCCAGGGAAAAACATACAGGGAGAGGGAACAGCGAGTGCAAAGGCCCCGAGGCAGGAATGTGTCCAACACAATTGGGAAACAGTCAGAAGGGCAGTATGGCTGGAGCAGAGTGGGGAGGCAGAGCGATGGCAGATGGTGCAGGTCATTGAGGGCCGCAGTGGGGACTCTGGACTTTGGCCTGGGAGCAGAGGGCAGCCATTGGAGACTTTTAACCACAAGGTCCTGTGTTTCTTCACAGCCCCAGGCATCATCACCGTGTGCTACCCTGCCTTCGTGTGACTGTTTGAGTGGTGTCCGGCTTTCCACTGTGGGTTCCTAGAGGGGGCAGCACGTTCATTCTGATCCCCAAATATCGGTGCGTCTGACCCATAGTGCATGTCGTGCTCAGGCTGGGGGTCCCCGGAAGCAGATGCTGAGACAAAGATTCCAGTCGCTCATTTGGGAGGTGATCTCAGGCAGTGAGGGGGTGGGGACGTGAGACAGGGAAGGGGTACCTTTGGGCAGGTTACTGCTGCGGGCAAGTGGGGTTCAATCCCACCGGGGACCTTGGGGAGCCAGTCTAGAACGTGCCTCCAAGCTATTCCCACCGGGGGGCACGGAAACCGGGGGCTTTATCCACGAACCCCGTGACCAGGTTGGCTGAGGGCCGCTGCCAGGGCGTGGACGCTCAGGTACTGCCACTTGTCCTGCAAGGGCTCAGTGGGCCACGGTGGCCAGCGAAGGCCCTCGGCAAAGAGATACAGGTGTGGCGGTTGGAAGCCATTGGGTCGGCCAGCAGGACTGGAGAGCACGAGGGGACCGCCTGCCGTGCCGCAGGGCGCGGGCCACATTCACGCAGACGAACGGCTGCTCCCAACGGAACAGCCGAGGAGGGACATGCCTCTGAATGCCTTACCGTGGGGACCACTTCCCCTCGAACTTTTAGCAAATTCCCAGAGTTCCTCAGGGGGTTAGCTTTTGCTCCAGTCTCTTGGTTTCTGTGAGACTGGCACAGAAGGTTCTGGAAGCTTGCCCTGCCATCCCAGGAGGCTGGGGCTCACTACATCCTGCGAATTTGGAAAGGAGAAATTTGGATTTTTCTCTAGGAAGCAGTTTCCTCAACAGTCTGCACTCCTTTATCAGCAGTCAGTCTTTTCTCTGACGGACAGATGGACGGACGAGCAGCCTGACAGTGCGGGCCCTGCATTCCAGGAGCAGAACCGGGCTGTCCTTCCCCCACCCGGGAAAACTGGGCCGCGTCAAGATGGCACCATGCCCTCCGCCCACCACCCGGAAACTGGCCTCGCTGGCGACGGGCGGGTAGGGAGGAAGGCAGAGCTGTCGGAACACGTCCCGGGGCGGCCGGGCTGAGCTGCAGGAACGGAATGAGGTGAGCTTCCCCTTGATGAAAACCCCTGGCCCGGCTAATGGGCCTGTGCGGACAGAGAGGGCGAGGGCTGTAAAGACGCGGTGGGCGGAGGGCCGCCTTCCAGCAGAGGAAACCACAGAATCCTGCCCATCGCCTGGAAGCCCCGGGGCCTCCCGCCTGCCCTGGGGGCCAGGCTGAGTGGTGGCATCCTCCCGCCGGACCAGGGCTCCTCCACCGCAGCCCTGCTGACATCCGGGGCCAGATAATTCTCTGTGGTGGGGGCTGCCCGGGGCGCTGTGGGATGCTTCGCAGCATCCCTGGCCTCCACCCGCTAGATGTCGGTCCCCGTGATAAAAATGCCTCCAGACATTGCCAAACGTCCCCTGCGGTGCAGAAGCAGCCATGGTTAGGGACCACTGCGCTAGACCCACAAGTAGACTGGAGAAAACTCCTGGGGGTGGGTTTGAACCAACCAGGCAGAAGGGCTGCCATGGACACTTGGGACCACCGGCCCCATCCCTCACTCCTGCCTCCACGTCCACTGCTTCTCCTATTCCGTCCCCACATTCACAGGTCTGGCTCTGCTACTTCCCCTCTGGATCATTTGGGCAGAGACGTCACCTCTCTGGGCCTCAGTTTTCTCATCTGAAAAACGGGGCTTAGGATTCCTTCCTGCATAGGCTCTTTTGGAGTCATGGTTATAATCATAATGTGGATAATAATTCTAAAACGGCTCACAATTTCAGAATGCTTACTTCGTTCCAAGCCCCAGGTTAAGTGACCTTTACAACCACCTTATTAGGCTGGGGCTGACGTGGCAGTTCCATATTGGCAGTGCCCAGGCTGCTAACTTGCTGTTCTCCCTTCCTTAGGGTGTTGCCCTGGTCTCATGGTGCCAGATGCCTCGAACTCACACCCACAGTCCAGCCAGGGGAAAAGGAAAAGGGAAAGGCACATCCCTTCCCTTCCAGTACAAACTGGAAATCGGCTCCATAGCTTAGGCTCACATCCCATTGGCCAGAACTTGGTCACATGGCCACCTGACTACAAGGGAGGCTGGGAAATGTAGTTTTTATCGAGTCAGCCCTGTGCTCAGCCACGAGTCCATTGCCATGGAAGTAGGAGAAGATACTGAGGGACAGCTAGCAGTCTCGACTATATCCCATATCACAGATGGGGAAACTAAGGCACAGAATGGTTAAGTGTCTCCTCTAAGGTCACAAAGAGAAAAAGGAAATAAAAGACAATGTGTATAAAGTGCCAGGCACCCTGTAAGTACCCAAAGCCAGTATCATCCACTGCAATTCACAGTGTCAAGGGTGCCCTTTGCAGGAGGATGCTGGAATTTCCCGCACCTCCAGGCCTGATAAATTTTCTTCTGCCCCTGAAATCCACACCCTTTAAGTCATCCAGGTGAGATCCGTAAAATAAGTCAAAGGTTTTTGGGATAATTTCTCCAGCAGAGCAAAGGACCCCATGGCATCTCATTTTCCTCCATGCCCAGGTGGCAGATGTGCTGAGGCAAGTTCCCAACCATAAAAATTCCACTAAATTGCAAAGAAACCGAGGCCCAGAGAGGGGAAGGGACTTTGCCAAGGCCACACAGCCGGCTCCTGACAGAGCCAAGACTAGGTCCCCAGACAAGGAACGCTGGCGTTTCCCCAGAGGGCCTTTTCCTGTTTGTCTGAGTCTCACGTTCCTTGATATGTAAGCAGTGGGCAGGGCCTGTCACATAGTGGGGTGCCCAGGTGGAGCCACGGCTTTTGCTGGGAACCCCAAAGTTGGTATCTCTGGGTTTTTTCTCTTTTGTCTTGAGTCAGGGGCACTTCCCAAGGTAGGAAAGCCGTCGTCTCTGTCCCAGGCAGCTGCTTCTGGGGGCCAGGCTGGGGAGGGCGTCTGGGGGTCTCACTGTTCCATAAGTAGATTTGCACTCGATGCCCTTGTTTTCTGTGCGGAAGCCCAGTCCTGAGGCCAGAGCTTCCCTGGTCCAACCTCTTCCCCTCAAAATCTTCTGTGGGGGTGGAGGGGGGAAGGGACCTGGGGAACAGGTTTCAGTGCCCCCTGCGGAGGACCCAGGCCTGCCAGGGCTCTGGGTGCCATCAGCCTGCCTTCTGCACTCTGCTGTCAGCTTTCTCTGGCCAGACCAGCAGGACCCTTCACTCATCAGCCACCTCTCAGCTTTTAAAACCCAGCTGCATCTCTCCTTCTCTGCCTTCTGGTCGCCTATGCTGTCCTTGCGTGTTTATGCCCTTTTCTGTTTTAATCCGTTTCCCACCCCGTTAGGGGGTTTTCTGAAAGCAGAGGTTTTCACTGTGGCAACACTCCCGAGAGCTGGACCCTTGAGTCCTCAACTACAGAACCCTGATTTTGTTTGGGGGTGGGAGGTGATAGGTCCAGCCCCAGGGAGAGATTAAGATTACGCTAAACCAGTCAGGCTATCTCACTACTCTTTGCTGTAACTCATTTTTCACGCCTCCTTTGCAGCGTAGAGCAGATATATGACCAGTTCGGTCAATGATATGTGAAGGGAAATGCTTCCAAGGAGATCACGGGAAAGATTTCCTTCCCAGATTAAAAGAGCTCAAGGAGAAAAAAAATTTTTTTTACCCACCACCCAACACTTTCTTCCTGTTTTGAACTTCATTAAGGATGTGATGCTTGGGGCTGTGGCAACTATGTTTTGACTGTGAGGCAACAAGGAAAAGGACAAAAAGCCCACACACAGCATAGCAGAATGGGAAGGTTGGAAGTGGCTGGATACGGGATGACATTGTTGAGATGCTTCCTTGGCCTTGGAATTGTCTAGACCCTGCAACTGTCTACCTCCAGACTTTTTGTCTGTGAAATAATTAAATGCCTTTATGTTTAATGCACTGTTAATGGAGCATTCCCAACCAGCACACTTGTGTTTCGTCCACCTTATTTTGGCCCTGGAGTTTCCACCCAAAATTGCAGATGCTAAGACCATTCCTTATTTCCAGGAGTGGTGGAGACCCCCGAGCCCCACCTCCCCTCCTTGGGAGCGGAGGGAGAGCAGCGTGCTGAATCTGCTTGGATCCTTTGCAGGGTGAATGAGATGTAAAGAAACACACATCCTGGCGGAAACGTTGGCATTTACTCAATTTAAACAGGCACAACATTTGCTTCTATTTTGGGGCTTAGATTCTTTGATGCTGTGTCAACTCTCAGAGTTTCACAGCATTTAGGGGATTTTTGACTGTGCTAGTTGGAAAGGGTCAGATGCGAGGGACAGAACAGTCACGGTGACTAATACTCGCACGGTGAGTGTAACTCGCCAGGTCCTATAATAAGCATTTCACTTACACGAACTCGTTTAGTCTTTACCACAACTCTATGAAGCTGATACTATCGTCCTCTCCATTCTCCATGTAGGGAAACTGAGGCACAGAGCTAGTACGTGACACAACTGAAACGTGAGGCCAGACCCTTACCGGCCAGTTATCGTGGCTTCAGCCATAAGGACACCTACCATCCACTTAAAAGGAAGTTTAGTGTAGTCAGCCTAGGAGTCCTCCAACCTTGACCTTCCCCATCTTCAGCACGCTGGCTTTTTGCCACCTCATGGTTACAAGATGGCAGCTGGGGTAGAGTATCCCTTTTCCCCATCAGCGTGTCCAAGGGAAAAAGGTAGAGACAGAGGCAGTACTGCCAGCTCCTTAGGGGGAGAAAAGTCTCCCTGGAGCACTAGTCTCTCAGGCTTCCTGTTGTCTCATTGGCTGAACGAGGTCACATGCTCACCGTGGACCAATCCCTGGCAGACTGGAATGGGTGTGCCATGACTGGTTTGACCAATCACATTCATCCGCTGGGCTGAGCCGAGTATGGTTGGCACCAATCATGATTCAGTTAGCAAAGAAGATGGGCACAGGTGTCGGGCAGGCGGCAGGTGCCATCTGTCCCGCAGCTGACATTTACTGAGCACGTACCGTGAGCCAGGCTCTGTCCTAGGCTCTTTACGTGTATTATCTCATCAAGTCCTCATGCTGTCATCGTCCCTGTCCATGACGAACAATTAGAAGCCCAGAGAACTTAAATGACTTGCCCAAGATCACTCAACGAGGTGAGTGGTGCAGGGAGGACCCTGGGTTCAAGTGCGAGCCCCTTAGAGACCCGCCCTCAACCCCCCTAGAGGGAGTTGCCGGATGAAGTCCAGGATGCCCCGTTAAGTTAGAATTTCAAGTCAGCAAAGAAAATGTTTTACTATAAGAATGTCCCAAATGTTGCGCAGGATATATTTATACTGAAAAATCATTCATCGGCTCTCTGAAATTCAAACTGAACTGGAGATGCCTTATTTGTATTTGCTAAACTTGACAATCCTACTAGGGTCACCGGGCAGGAAACCTAAGCAGTTGTGGGGCGGTCAGAATACTTTGTTTGCATAATAAACCCAGGGCAATATCCCTCAGTCCCACAAAGAAACAGGCATTTTCCATTTTTCATGAACTCTGCCCCTCTTGGATTATTACTTGTTTTCCTCTTTTTGAGAGAGATACGGGTACAGAAAACTATGTCCCTGTCCTGAGAAAAACAACAGAGGGTGTATTGTGATAAACGGCACCTGACATTCGGCCTCAGGACCAGGGAGGCAGGAGGGAGAGGTGGGGAGTGTGGGGAACCGGGGAGTCCCCTTCGAACACCCCAATCTACATTCCCACTTGATTGTTGCCAGGAAGGAAGGTGGGCCCGGCACAGTCAAATCTTACAGTGTTTTAAGGGACGTAGAAATCTAAGATTTCATGTGAAATCTCTGGATTTGTGAACATTGGCTCAAATTTAATTGAAATGCCCCGTGGGCCAAAGGAAGCATATTTGTAGGCTTGTGGCCAGCCAGGGGAAAACCTCTGCTGTTTAGTTTCGGAAGACGGGACTGAGACTGCCGCAAAGAAGGGAGCAGAGCAGAGGCCGGGCTGGGGACTGGAGCATGCCGGGGGCCAGGAACTGCAGCCAGACCCGGGTTCAGCTCTCCTCTCTGGCAGATGACTGCTGTGTGACGGTGGCTGGGTTGCATAGCTTCTCTGTTTTCTAAACAGAGTATGGAATTGCATCTATCTTACTGTGAGCGTTCCGCTGAAGGAGCTGACGTAGGGAAGGTCCCCGGCACACAGTGGCTGTCCAACAAACACTAACCCCCACCCCCGCGCCGTCCAGGAAGGGCTCAGGCGTAGAAGTCGTCAATTTGAGTACTGCTTTCCAAGCTCTTCCTCCTCCCTCCCCTCCTCTCTTCCTCCTCCCTGTGTTTCTTTTTTTCCCTCCTTCCTCCCTCTCCTCCTTCCCTTCTTCTCCTTCTTTTTCTTCTCTAACCAAGTGGTGTATGTAGGACCAGGCGTCAGGAGACCTGGGACCAGCCCCAGCCCCATTCCAGTTCTGGGTGAGACTCTGGGGAAGGGTGTCCTCCTCGTGGGCGCTTAGTTGCTCCCTCTGTGAAGCGGGCAGGTCTGATGGAAGACGTGGGTGTCTGGGTGCCGCCCCGGGTCCTTCGATTCCAGGATCCTTCAGGGGGGTGGGGGCGGGGCTGGCGGCCTCGGCGGAGACGGGAGGGTGGCTGGGGCAGGAGGCTGAGTCAGGGTGTGGTTTCGGGGCTGAGGAGCCAGAAGAGAACATCCCGGCACGGAGCACCCACAGGAAGGCAGGGGCCCGAGTCATCAGCGAGCTTGTAAACACCCTCCGAGGAGCTCTGGGTCCCGGCTTGTTTTGAATCAGCTGCAGGCCCCTCCCGGGGATTTGGGGTCACATAAATCATCCCGCCCAGGACATGGAATCCCCGAGCCCCTCCTCCCAGGCTTGCCGTGCTCTGACCTCTGCCACCTCTCCAGGGCCGTCTCCAGATACCTCCCTCCATCCTCCGCAACTCTGGCCAGGCCGGAGCCCAGAGAGTTTCTAGAACGTGCAATTCTCTTCCTTCCTTTGCACAAGCTGGAATGTTCTCTCCTCCTTTCTAGACCTCACCAGGGTAATGCATCCGTAGTGTTCAAATTTCAGCTCAAATATCGCCTCCAGCGGGAAGTCCCCCGTGATCCCCGGGTGGACTCGCCCTCTTGCGGGCCTGTTTGCCTCCCTCCCAATCCCTCGCAGCCGCCTGCGGCCGCACTGATCCGCTTCTGCGAGGGCTCCTTGTCTCCCCTTCTCCTGAGGGCGGGCAGGGGGAGGGTCCTTTCTGCTGCTGTAACCCGGTACCTGGCACAGAACCGGGCACATGGCGGGTCAGCCGTTAATAGTTATTCGAGGTAACGAATGAATGAAGGTCTCGGGAGGGTTTCTGTAAAGCCCCTGGGGCTCGGGGAGCTGGGCATTCTCACCGTCAGTGACATCACATCAGGTCAGCCCTGCAATGGCGCCTGACTGTACTCAGAGAAGAAAGTCCCAAACTCCGCCCTGGGCCTTACCGTTTTTTCCCAGAATCTAGCCCCGCCAACCTCTCTGACCTTGTTCCTTCCAGCTGTGCCCCCACCCCACCCCTGTCCCAGCTCTAGCCACGCTGGCCATCTTTTTGTTTCTTCACCATACCAGGCTTTTTCTGCCTCAGAGCAACATGCTTTCTGTTCCTCATGCTTGTCCCTCAGGCCGTATCATCATTTAGATCTTGGCTGTGTTATCTCCTCGTCCTATTTCTCCTCCAGATTATCCTGTTTTGTTCCTTCACAGGATGTATCACTGTTTGAAACTATCTTGTTGATTTACAGATATTTGATTGACTTTTTGCTGAGTTCATGACCATGCACAATGAACGTAGCTCTTCCTCGCTTCCCTTGCCGCTAGGCGCAGCCATGGGCTTGAGCTCTGGCCAAGGGGTTGAAATTAGGAGTTGTGTGGCAGTTTCTGGAATCCGTCCTAGAGATTCAGTTGATCTCTGCCCTTTGCTCCTCCTCCTTCCTTCTCTATCCTGCCATCTGGAAGGCAGACGAGAAGGCTGGTGCAGTGGCCTTCATCTTGGATCGTGAGAAAGAGGGTTACTTCTAGAGATGGAAGACTGGTGCACAGGAAGGAGCCTGAGACACTAAGGGCCTCCTGGAGTTGCCAAACCCATCCCAAACTGCCTACATCTGGACTTCATTCACACGAGAGAAAAATAAACTCCTCTTTTGTTTGTTGTTGAGTTTTTCCAATTAAGTTTATTATACTTATTATGACTACATTTGTATGCCCCAAGCAGTATAATCTGATATAACATGTCAGCTAGAATACATACTGGGTCTTTTTTATTTTAAAATATAGTCTGTAGGGCTTTATCAACTCTGCCCAGAATTTTAGATGGAGTTATCAGAGGAGCCCTGGGCCAGAGAGGGGAGGCCACTTGCCTGAGGCCACACAGCAGGGCAGGAGCAAAGCTGGGGTTTGATCCCAGGGGCCTGGATCCTAAGCCCTCATCCTCGTTTCTTGGAAGTTTCCAGCTTGAGGCATTGATGGACTTCCTCCAGGCTCAGCCAGGACATTGGGCAGGGTGATCTATGCCTACTCTGCCTCTTAGGCCAAGACGGTCTTATTTCTCAGGGACCCCCAGCATGCTGGAGATGTAAAAGAAGATTCCGGCTGTGGGGTCTGGCAAGGACGGATCCGAGCTCTGGGCTCGGCCGCTGGCCGGCTGTGCACTTCGGGGAAGGCCCCAACCTCTCCGCTTCAGTTTCCTTGTCTAGGGACAGCCCTGGGCAGATCAGTCAGCCTGCAAGTTCCCTAAGGTGCTGGGTTTAGAATGTCTGACACCTCAGGAAGGATGGGCACTACCCCCACAAAGTGGAAATTTCCAGAACGCAGGCAGTGTCATTGGTGTTAGGGGGAGGTGGCCTACTTAGTGCAAACTCTGGAGTCAGTTCTGGGTTCGAATCCTGGATCTACAGTTAGTAACGGCATGACCCCGAGTTAGTGGCTTCCCCTGTGGTTTTCAACCACCTTCCTGGGCTGAATGGCGACCGTGTGTGTGTTCGTTCATTCGGCACATACGCCCTGAGCTCTCCTTCACGCCGGGCTGTCTCTAGATGCTGGAGACTCACAGGGAACAAGGTGCAGGATGTCCTTCCTCTCCTGGCGCCGGACAATAAAGAAACAGACAAAGGTGTCACATGTCTGGTGACAGACAGACACAGCAAACCGAAGCAGGGTGGGGGTGCCGGAGTAATCGGAGGGGCTCCTTAAGGCGGGTGGTCAAGGACACCGCCCTGAGGAGGGGACATCAGGGCCTGAGGTTCTGGGGCAGCTAAGCCTGGGCCCTCTCATTCCTCCGGAACGACTCCGGGCTGCCTCTGGCTGAATTCTCCCGCAGAGCAGGAACCGCGTGGTGGCCCGCTCTGTCCTGGGCACCGGCCCGGGGACGGCTGAGGGAGGCAGCCACTGCTCTCCGTCCTCCACCATTTCCTGCCTGGACCATTGCAGTAGTCCCTCCCGCCGGGTCCCCTGCTCCCGCCTGGCCCTCCTGCGGTCTGTCCACCCTACAGCATCTCTCTCAGTCCCTCTTGCTGCCAAAACAAATCACTGCACACTATGGCTTAAAGCAACACTCATCTGCTCTCACAGCTCCGGAGGTCGGAAGCCACGGTGCTGGCAGGGCTGCCTCCGGAGGCCCAGGAGGAAAGCAGTTTCCTTGTCCGTTTCAGCTTCCAGTGGCCGCCCGCGTCCCGTGGCTTACGGCCCCTTCCTCCTCTTTCAAGACAGGTCACCAGTCTCTGCCTCTGTCATTTTCTCTTCTCTCCACCTTCTCCTCTCCGTAGTCAGATCTCGCTCTGCACCTGTCCTGTAAGGACTCCTGTGATGCCACTGGGGCCACCAGGATAATCCAGGGTAATCTTCCCATTTTAAGACACTTACCTAAATCACAGCTGCAAAGTTCTTTTGCCACATTAACGAACATTCACAGATTCTAGGGACTGAGACATGGCCATCTGTAGAGGGGGGCACTGTTCAGCTAAGCAAAGCATCCAGAGGGATCCTATTAGACCCTAAATCAGACCTGGTGCCTCCTCTGTTCAAAATCACACCACGGCTCCCACCTGCCCATGCAAAGCCCTTTCAGTGGTCACAGGTGCCGCACAACTGTTCACGTGTTATTTCTTGAATCTCCTCTCCTCCTCCCTCATTTGACTGCAGTCACTGGCCTCCTAGCTGTACTTAACATTCCAGGCAAGTGCCCGCCTCAGGGCCTTTGCACATGCCATTCCTCCACGTGGAACTTTTCATTCCTGCCTCTTTCCAAGGCTGGTCCCTTCTCATCCTTCTAGCCCCGTCTCCTCAGAGAGGTCCTGTTGGACACCACCCTCTCTAGAGTGGCCTTTATTCCTCCCCTCAGTGGCATTTAACGCAGTCTAAAATGACCTTGATTGTGTATTTGTTTTCTTGTTTATTGTCCGCCTTTCCCACTAGGCTATCAACTGCAAAGACTCAGCAGGGGCTCTGCTGGGTCTCTGGCATCAAGGACAGGGCCTGGTACACAGCAGGAGCTCGGAGCGTACCTGCTCCATGAACCCACGTGCGGTCAACGTCAACGTCCCTCAGTGCTGCTGTGAATAACACACACGTTCATTTCAGGGCAGTCCCACATTCCCGGTGACGTTTTGGCTCGATCTTGTTTCTCAGCGATTAAAGCGCTGTCTTCGCAGGTGGGAAGGAGGCGAAGCATCGTCCACACCGAGCAAGCGAGGGCCTGGGACGGAGGAGGAGTCCCTTAAGGCGGGAGCTCTCAGGATTGGCAGTGGGGTCTCATGATGACAAGCAGGGGCTGAAGGGGGCTTCCTGGGCAAGGCGCAGCCTCTCCCTGTGCCTCAGTTTCCGCATCTATGAAATGGAGATCGTAAGAGAACTTACACCAGAGCGGGGTTCTCAACCTTGGTGCTGTCGATAACTTTCCGCCGTGGGGCTGTCCTGTGCGGCATCCCTGCTCCTCAGTTGTGACAACATAAAGTGTCCCCAGATGTAGCCTGATGCCTCCTGGGGGGCAAAATCACCCCGGCTGAGAACCACTGCCTGTGGCATTACCCTGGCGGTTGAAGGCGTTGCCCGGGAAATCATGGCTGCTCTCTGGTTAAGCGGGTAACTGGCCCTGCCACTCCTTAGCAGGTGGCCTTGGGCAAGTGACTCCAGCTCTCTGAGCCTCAGTGTCTTCATCTATAAAATGGGATAATAGCAGCAGTTACCCTCTTGGGGCTGTCGGGAGGATCAAGTACATTAACCCTGTGACGTTCTCATGACCGTGCCTGGCCCACAGTAAGTGCTTGATAAATGGGAAAAGTGCTTTTCCGGGAAAAGTTGGAGCGAGAGAAAGGGGTGTTTGCATCTTCACCTTTCCAAGTGCCACCTGTGGTCTCTGCAGTGTGGGTCCTGCACTAATGGAGGGCACGTGGGCATAGCTGTCCCCACCCAGGAGGGCAGCCGGCTCAGGCCCTCAGCCCCACCAGGCCATTTAATAATTAAGCTGGACGAGGAGCGATACGGCCGGAAGGCCAGAAGTGACCACGGCCTGGCCTTGCTTGGCTTCGGTGACGCGATGGCCCTGGGATCATGGCCTTCTTGAGCCCATAAACAGGGGGTTGGGCCCCAAGGCAGGCAAGGCCGGGCCAAGGTCTGTGCTGGTGGCCTCAGGCTAGAGTCACGCGGGGAGGGGAGGCGGGAGAGGGGGTGCTCCAAGGGTGCAGGGAAGGGGGTGCTATGGAGGGAGAGCTGCTCTCGTGGGGGCCACTCCCACCCCGCCCTCACTTGGGCATCTCGTTTCTCTTCCTGGTGCGCTCTCAGCTTCCCCTCCAGTTCACGGAGCACTGGCCACAGCGCTTCACACACATGGACGCCCACCCCTGCCCACCCGTGGCGGGGCTGCCCCTCCCCAGATGAGCAGGGCCCTGTTTCTATGCCTCCGTCGCCTGGGTGAGGGGCGGAGCCAGATCCCAGCCCCCAGCCCAGGTCTGGGGTCTCCGGAGCACCCGCGCCCAGCCTGCATCCCTCATCCGACACGGCTCCTCCTCTGCACCCGTCCGTCTCTGCCTCTCTCTCTCTGAACACCCTCCTAGTTGTGTTTCTCTCTCTCTCTGTCTCTTATTTTCGGTCTCAGTTTCTCTTCTTCGCTTTCTCCGTCTCCCTCCCTCCCTCTGCTCCCTGCCCTGCCGTGGCTCCCTCTCTGTCCCCCACCCCCGCCCGCCTTGCCCCAGCGCCAGCACATTATGTCCCTGGTCAGACCCTGACGTCAGGCGGGGCCTGGCAGGCGGCCAGGGGACGCTGCCGGGCAGGCGGGAGGGAGCGCTGGGCTTCCCGGTCCCCACTGTAGTGGCTGCCCGCCCGCCGCCGGGCCTGGCCTCGCAGCGGGGCTTTGGGTCTCCCTGCTTGGCTTCAGCTGGCAGGAGAGTGGGGGGCAGGCACTCTCGGTGGTCACCCTGCCCGCGAGCCTGGGGCTGCAGCCCTCCACTCTGCTTTCCCCTTCCCCGTGGCCACAAGAGACTTGGTCCCAGAGGGCAGGCAGTACAGCATGCAGCCAAGTCCTGGCAGTGTGACCTGGGACAAGTCACCCAGCCTCTCTGAGCCTCGTCTCCCTATAAAATAAGGCCACCAAGGCACCAACCTCTCAGATCGGCAGGGAGGGTCAACCGGAAAGGTGGCTTTTAGCACGGCAGGGCCGGGGACCTCGGTCACTGCAGAGTTCAAACAAGCAGTTTTCCTGGAGGGGAGGCTGGCAGAAGCGGGGCTGGGGGTCCGGGCGTCCCAGCGACAGCGGAGCCTGGCTGGTGTGCCACCGGGACAGCAAGGCAGGAGAGCCCCACCCAGAGTACAAACAGTGCCCTGCCCCCCACCCAGGGTACAAACGGTGCCCTGCCGAGAAACCCTCCCCAAGCCTGGCTGCTCTCAGGCCCCATCAGAGCTTGAATAAGTGGTTAAAAAAAATGTAATATTTCTTGTTTGGTTTGTTTGTTTTTTCCCCCGATTTTCAAAGCAATGTCATTTCCTTAAAGGACATTGGGAGGGCACCCGAGCTTCCTGTTTAAAAACAGACTTTAGGATCGGACAGATGTGGGGCAAATCCAGCTATGTGGCCTGGGGCCAGTGGCTTCACCCTCTGAGCCTCAGTTTCCTCATCTGTCAAATGGAAATAACGAATGAGAGGGTTGTCGTGAGGATGAAGCTAAAACACGTTTGTAAAGCACCCGGGACGGGATCTTCCGTGGTAAGTGCTCCATATACGGTACCCTTTTTAACTTTTTAAAATTCTTCTTATTTTAAATATAGAAGATACAGAAAAGTACAAAGAAAAAAACAAAAGGTTACCCAGAGAGAACCACTCTAAGATGTTGGTGGGAATTCCACCCAGCGAGCGTATTTATATTGAGATCCTACCGCTGCCTGTGTTCTCATTTTTCGTGGAAAGAAAACTTGACTTGAAGTTTCATTTTAAAGTCTCTTCGCTTATTATCATTTTCTGAATACATACGCATTCAAAGGGTTCAAAAGGCGTCCGTGAGAATCGAGGTTCCCTTCTACCCTCACCTCTGGAAGCAAATACAGTCACCAATTTCTATGTGTCCTTCCTTCCCTGGTTTTAAGTCATCTTCGGACATATGATTTCCAGCCACCCCCACACACGCTCATTTTGTTGCTTTTTAAAATTCGCTGGATCAGAAAACATGACATTATAAACAAATCAGAACCTACAGACAAGCCAAAGAAAGGGGAACCAAAGGAAAGTGGAGTCCCCTGAAGCCTTCACACCTTTCACATTTTGGAGCACGTCCTGTGGGCTTTTCGCAACACTCGATGTGTGTGCACATTCTTGCAGCACGAGGTGTCTGTCCTTAGCACCGATCGAAGTTCGAGATGACACATTTGTGTACTGATCTGATCATTATCTGCCTTCCCCACTGTGCGGGAGTCCGAGGAGGCAGGGACAGCCGTGTCTGCGTCTTCCAGACCGGCAGTGTGCGAGCACTTCGTAGATCCATGATGAATATTTTCTAAATGAATGAGTGAATTTTCAAAAGGGATTATGCCATATATAATACTACCCTCTGACCTATTTTTTTTTCACTTACCATGTCGAGTACATCTTTCCACATCTCTATGCAGCAAATCTCCGTTTTTCATGTTTGCACAGAGTCACCACAATAAACATCTTTTTGATGTTGGCCAGAAGCTTCTTCTACCCCCAACTGGGAAGCTCTTTTTCAAACTCAGATCTGTTAACAAATGCCATATGATCCACCCGCGCCCCAGCCCTTTGGCCGATTACTTTCAGCCTGACACTTCACTGGTTACATGGGCCCATTGTTTTCTGGGACAAGTCAAGATTTACTGTCTGTTCCTGACATCATGTTTTTCCAGCGAAGCTTAAGAGTGAAGAACTCGGCCCTCCCCGCCCGCTGTTTCCGCCAGTTAAGAGTTCTGTAGATTTGCTGAAGTTGGGAAACTTGGTGTAACCCTTGCTTCCCTGGCAACCTCACCCCGAGAAGCACATGCCAAGCTCATTCCTACCTCAGGGCCTTTGCACTGGCTGTTCCCTGCAACTGGAATGTACTTCCCTTGGATATTTGGTCAGCTCTTCAGGTTTCTGCTCAACTGTTACCTTCTCAGAGAGGCCTCCAAGGTTGGGTGTGGTGGCTCACGCCAGTAATGCTAGTGCTCTGGGAGGCCAAGGCGGGAGGATCGCTTGAGGTCAGGAGTTCGAGATCAGGAAAGCCTCCTCAACTATCTTTCTAAATTAGCACCCGAAGTCACTTATCCAGTTTCACACTTATTCACAAGACATTTGCCACTACCTGGCATTGTGTTATACCATGTTGTGTTGTATTATGTTATATTAATATGTTTGGTTTTCTTATTTATTATCTGTCTCCTCCACTATGAGGGCAGGGACTTGGGCCTCTGTTTTCTTTTCTTTTTTTTTTTTTGAGACAGAGTCTCACTCTGTTGTCCAGGCTAAGTGCCGTGGCGTCACCCTTGCTCCCAGCAACCTCCAGCTCCTGGGCTCAGGCGATCCTCCTGCCTCAGCATCCAGAGTAGCTGGGACTACAGGCACATGCCACCAAGCCCAGCTCGTTTTTTCTATTTTTCTGTAGGGACGGGGTCTCCCTCTTGCTCAGGCTGGTCTCAAACTCCTGAGCTCAAACGATCCTCCCGCCTCAGCCTCCCACAGTGCTAGGATTACAGGCGTGAGCCGCCACGCCCGGCCAGGGCCTCTGTTTTCTTTCCCACGGTAATCCCCAGCACCTAAAATAGGGCCCGGAGCCCTGTAGTTGTGCACGAAATAGTGGTTGAATCAATAAACATTAACTCCAGGATTCCAAGGTTTCTCCCAAGGCTGAGAGCCAAAAGCCATCGTTCATTCATTCAGGATTTATTACTGAGCATCTGCTGTGTCCCAGGGCCTGTCCAACAGTGGGTGGCAGGCGCGGCCTCCTCCTGAAGGAAGTGGGCCAGTGGTCGTGGAGACACACCTACGTCAGATAACGCCATCCATGGTGACGTGCAGCTCGGTGGTGGAGCGAGGACAAATCTTGGGGTGTGTGATGTGGGTCCCCACTGTAACTTAGCCCTGCAGAGTTGGGTAAACCACACGAGTGACACAGCTGGGAATGGCTCTGTTGTCACCTTTGCTTCTCTCTGCTGTTCCCCCACTGTAAGCGGAGGAGAAATAAAACAGTGACGCTGGAACTCTCTCTGCATCCCTCCTGCAAGCCCAGTCGGATCTTTACTCACAGAGCCCTGCTTTCCGGCTGCCCCACCCTTGCGTACACTCTGCAGGGAATTTCCTGCCTTCGTAGCCCGAATCCCTCCAAAGGAGGTGCTGGAAAACTGGCTTCCCGGCCTCGCTTGAGCTTGGGTGCAGGCACGAGACTGGAACACTCAGCTTGAGGAGAGCAAGAAGACGAGAGAGGTGCGGGAGAGAATCTGGTCCCAGAGGATGTGGCGGGAGGGGTCCTTGCGTCGAAGGCAGGCCTGCACTCAGCAGGGCTCACTGGGGCCGCTCGCCCCAAAACTCGGGCCTTGCTCACGGCTTCGAAGCCTCCAGCCCTGGCCCTGGGACCCCTTGAGGGTTCCGTGAACTGCTCCATGACCTTTAAAAAACTCCTTTTCCGGGTGAACTACCCCGAGTGGTGGATTCTGTCGCTTGCAACTAAGACCCCTCAACTGACAGTAGATCATTCTAGGCCTCCTAAGCTTCATGGTTACGACTTTTCATCAATGTCTTTTATTCTGGAACTATCAAGAATGACTATCTCAGACTCACTTTTGGTTGCTAGAGGGAATGATTTTGAACGTTGGAATCTTGACCCTGACCCCAAATGGATGCTCATGTGCCCTGCTGGGGGAGGGGATACGTGTCAGCTGCACCGTTTTGGAAGGCAGTTTGGTTACAGGTATTACCAGGTTTAAGAATGTTCATGGAATAGAAGATCGTGTCTCTTTATACAAAAGGCGTGTGGGGGTGGCAGCCCAGGGCCAGCAGGGAGGCTCCTCAAATTCATCGGGGACTCAGGTTCTGTTCTCCTGTTGTTCCACCTTGGCCCAGTGGGCCACTCAGGTCTGGCCATCCCATCTGCACCCCGGCCGGCCAACTTGGAAGTTACTTATATCCCATTGGCCAGAACTTAAGTCACATGAACACCTAGCTGCAAGAGAGGCTGGGAAATACAGTTTTTTTCCTGGGCCATATACCCGGAAAACACTTGCAATTTCTACTGTCAAGGAAGAGGGAGAGATCAGAGAATTAAGGGGAAACATGGGTCCTGCCATAATAGGCAGATATTAAAAATAATATCAAAGAAAACTTTGGAATTATATGAAAAACATGATTTTGTGCAATTTGGGAACAGCAAGGTTTGAAATTATGTACAGAATGTGACTGCAACTTTGTAATAAAATTTCAAACCGGAGAAAGCCACTCAGAGAACAAAACTGCTAGAAAATTGGTCTTTGTGGGTGATCCAATAAAAATTTTTATTTTTTCTTTCTATTCTCTATTTTTCAAATTTTCAACAATTGAGCAAACTTAACTTCCCGAAAAAGAATCCCTATGCAGATTACATAATCCACTTGAGCTACAGCGTGCGTTGTGCAAGTTCTGTCCTCAAATGCGCCAAGGCGGCCAGACAGGAAAAGAAGAAATGAAGAGATTTCTAGTCGTAGACGACATTATTGGGAATGGGGAAAAGTCTAAGGTACTCACAAAAAGCAACGAGGAAAAGTGGGACCTGGGGCTTATTACAGGCTCAGGTCACAGTGGTGCTGAAATACGAGCTCCGTGACCTTGGGCAAACCGCGAACCTCTCCACGTCTGCCTCCGTGCAATGGGAGGGCTAACAGCGCCCGTCTCCTGGGGCTGTGACCAGGGCTCACGGGAGGTGGGTCGTGGAAACAGAACTTCGGCGGAGCGTGACACGAGCTGCAGCCGGGAGTCCACAGAAGCAAGGAAGGCGGCCAAGGCAGGAGGTGGGGCCTGGACAGAGCCTGAGGGTGATGTGGGGTCTGCTCGGTTAGCACCCCTCCTCTGGCTCCCTGCAGAACGTGAAGGCCAGACCCAGGGGCCCCCAGGACACCCCTCCCGCCCAGCCAGCCGTTTAGGGGGCCAAGAAGGGAGGAGGAGCACAAAGCAGCCAGGACTCAAGCCCCGTTTCAGGGCAAGGCCCTGGGAAGCTGCCCGGCCGAACCTTGGAGACTGTCACAGTGACCAGGGTCCATTGGTGACGTCGAGGTCGTTTGTGCAAACGTGTGTTCATTTCTCTAGGCGGTGTGGTTCACAGGAAAAAACAACTCCAGTGACATGACTAATGGTGGGGCGCAGAGCGGGCGGCTGAGGTCGCCTCCCGTGCCCGGCGCCCTGGTCACTGGTGCCGCAGGGAGTGGAGTCAGAAGGGGACAGGTCGGAGACGGTGTCAGCGGCCAGACCTCGCAGTGCCTAGCAGGCCTCGGCAAGGACTCGGGGTTTGATCTGAAGGACAATAGAGAGCATGTGAACTGAGTTCAAACTGAGTTCATGTTTAAAATACATGATTTAAAATCTCCAGATGACTGGCAACTCATTCATTGGCTTGTTCATTCATTCATTCAACCGGTATTTGAGCGCCTACTCTGTGCCAGCCACTGTTCCAGGCGATGGGGAAACAAAGACGAACATCACAGACACAGACCCGGCCTTCCTGGGGCCGGAAGGGACGCAGACCCTAAATCGGATAATCACACGATGAAATGCAAACGGCGATAAGCCAAGCTGGGGGGATTGTCTGACACACTTGTTTCCTGCTTGACTCAGCCAGTATTTACTGAGCACCCAACGTTTGCCGTGCCGGGCACTGAGCTGAGCGCAGGGACGCGGGGAAGCAGGACAGACCCAGGCCCTGCGCCTCGACGGGGTGTGGGAGGCAAACCTACCAATGGACCACAGGGTCGTGAGACAGGTGTGGTCAGGTATGCAGAGGAGCGGGCTTCCTGGAGGAGGGGGCAAGGCGGAGGCAGTTAGGTGAGGGACTGTGCGTGGAGGTGAGGGAGTGAGGCAGGAGGAGTGTCTCTGGTGGCCGGCTGGGCTGGCGGGGAGGAGGGTTGTTGGGAGAAGATGCCGTCGTCTTGGGAGAAGGTCGAGACCCATTGGAAGGAGACCCAGGGTGGCAGACACTGCCCGCGAGGTGGCTTCAGAGGGCAGAGGGCGTCTGCAGGGCTCTCTCTGTCTCTCCACCTGCGTGTGTCTCTGTGTGTCTCTCTCTCTGTCTCTCTCCGTATCTGTCTCTGTCTCCCTCTGTTAGTATCTGACGGTCTCTCGGATTCTCTGTCTCTCATTCTCTGACTCCCTTGTCCCCGCTCTTGTTGTCTTCGCGAGATGTCAGTAAGAGACAAGGATACTGGGAAAACCCCAGGCGGGTGGGCAGAAAGCAAGGTCGGGGCACAAGGACAGCTGAGCGCAGGGACAGGCAGTGACCGAATGTTCTGTTTTGGAAAGACAGCTCCGGTCAGGGGCGAAGGTGGCCGACCACGAAACCCGATAACCTGGCCGAACCCCGCTCCCGCCGGGCCTCTGGCCGGCAGCCCGCGACCTGGCGGACGCGGCACAGGATTTTCCTGGCGGGAGGGGGAGAAGGGGAGAAATGGCCCCCTGGTAGCGTCTCCTCCATGGAGTGGGACCCACAGGAAGGCGTGGAAATGAGCGAATTCTCTCTGAGAACAGGAAAGCCCCACCTACCGCTCCTGGCCTTCCCAGGCTTCAACGACTCAGCGAGCGCTTACGGTGTGCCTGGCTCCGTGCCGTGTGTGTCGTTACTGACCCTCTCGAGTAGGGCATCGCGATTTAGGACCAAGGACTCTGGAGCCAGACCGCCTGGGTTTGAATCCTGGCTTTGCACGTGCCGACTCTGACCTTGCACACGCTGCCTAACCTCTTTGTGAAACGGTAAGAAAGCGTCGCCTCTCTCATCCGCTTGAGGCAAAAATTATTGCTAGTTAGTGCGTGTCGAGTGCGGGGGATAATGCATGGCATATAGTAAGTGCTCAGCAAAATGCAGGCTATTATTATTCCAGCTTTGCGATTGAAGAGCTCATGCTGAGGAGGCCGGGGGAGTCGAGTTCAAATCCTGGCTCCGCCACTACTTAGCTGTGACCTCGGTTAAATCGCAGAACCTCTGTGGGTGCCAGTTTTCTTACCTGTTCAGTGAAGACGCTCTTAGTACCCACCTTGCAGGTGGCCGAGAGGGTCTGTGTCCTGTGAACAGAAAGCATGCGCTTTGCTGAGGAGGGAAGTGAGTCCCCAGGAGGTTTCGTCTCTGCCGTGTGTCCAGCAGGCTCTGGGCCCCTCCTGTGTGCCGGGTTCGCCGAACGCCTGTGACGAGCCAGGTCCCGCGCTCTTCCTGCCCTGGAAGACAGCGGAGAGCCAGTCGGAGACAGCGTGTGCCCCTCACTGCTCTCCCCTGGCCCCGACCACGGCCTTTGGAGGCAGACATTGTCACCCCATCGCGCGGAGCGGGAGGCAGAGGCCCAGGCACAAGGTGCGCGCACCTGCTCCTCTGCGCTGCTCCTGACCCCGACGCCTGTGACAATCCCACCCCCTTCTACCCTGTCGAGTCTGCTATGGCGGCGACCTGGCTCACACGCTCGGCGCGGAGCCCCCGGCCCACAGCCGGCCTCAGCAACGGCTGCGCCAGGCAGAAGCGGGAAGCCCGAGGGGACCACGCGGCCGTGCCATCCCCGAGCACCTCTCCCCGTCCTGGTCCTACGCCAGCAGCTGAAGGAAAGGGCAGCCTGGCCACTGCCCCCACCACCAAGGCAGGAAGCAGGTGACAAGCACAGGCAGTGTCGAGGAGGAGACAGAGCGGGGTCTGGAGCCCCAGCTTCTCACAGCTGGCTGTGTGACTTCGGACAGGGCACTTCCTCTCTCTTGGTTTCCTTTCCTGTAGAATGGGTGCGATCACCTAACACCTGCTCCCTCAGTCGGCGTGCGGGATGGAGAAAGCTGAGTGCAGCACGAGGCTGGGACAGGTCCCCAGAAAATGGCAACTGTTCCCATTGGGCAGCAGGGGCCGCCGCAGCCCTCTCCCCCCACCCCAGCCCCTAGAGCCCAGGCTGGTGCCTTGCGGCCAATGGGGAGCCAAGAGCACGAGCCCTGGGCCTGGCCCCTGGGTCAAATCCCGCCTGTCCCGCTTGCTGCCTGCGTGGTCCGGGGTAAGCGACTTAATCTCTGTGGTCCTCAGTTTCTCCACCCCTTAAACGGACGCGCTCACGGCCCTCCGCTCTTCAACTGTCGTGATGACCAGGTGGCTCAGCGAAGGCAAAGGGAGGATCTTGCCAGGCACACGAGAAGGACTGGAGAAGCAATTGCTGCTCTTCCGGCATCGAAGAGGAGCAGGGACCTGGTGCTCCTGCACGATTTATAAGGGACTCTGGGCCAGGGACGGGGTGGGGAGCTGGAGAGGAGTCCTGAGCTGACCCAGCAGGAATTTGGGGAAGCGAAGCCACCACACCAGGGATGGCTTTCACACGGGTCCCGTGCGGCCCCGGGACGGGCTGCCCCACGCCCATCCCTCCGTGGAGCCCAGCGTGGTGCTTGCGCGTCTCTGGAAGGCAGAAGTTCCGTCTTTCGAGGAGCTCGGCCTGAAACTTTGGAGTCATCCTTGGCTCTGCGGTTTCTGTGACATTTAGTCCAGCACCATGACCTGTCAGTTCCGCCTTCAGAACAGAGCCGGTCCGCGATCTTTAAGCCTCCGCGCCCCCACAGCCGCCCCCGGGCCACTCGCCATCATCTTTCGCTTGGACCGCTGCAGTCACCTGTCCCTGGTTGTCCCTGACAGTCCTTTCTCCACACCCAGCCAGAGGGATTATCTCAGACCCTAAATCAGACCATGTCCTCTTCTGCCCAGAACCCTCCATGGCTCCCACCTACCCCAGAGAAGAGCCCAGGTCCTTCCCACAATGTGCAAGCTCTGCAGGATCTGCCCCTTAGCTCTATGACCTCACTTCCTCTCAGGCTGCCCCTCACTCCGCTCCAGCCACACTGGGCACTTCATGGTCATCCTCACACATGCCAGGCACTACCCAGCCTCGAGGACCTTGCACTTGCTGTTCCTCTGCCAGGAACGCTCTTCCTTCAGAATTCCCCGCTGCCCAATCCCTCATCTCTCTCAAGTGTGTATGCAAATATTTGCTCAGTGGGACCATCCCTGCCCTGCCCCCACCGCCCCGTGTGGACCGGCACCTCTCTGATGTTCTCTACGCCCTTCCCGGGTTTATTTCTCTCCTCAGCACTTACCAGCATCTGAAACGCGATATATTTAACTTATCTAGTAAGGATTATCCTGCCTTCCTCCCCCAACCCTGTAACGTCAGCTCTGTTCCCTGCTGTGTCCCGATGCATGTGGGTGATGGAGAAACTACTTGAATGTGTCCCCTTAGGTGCAGACGGAGGAAGACCGTGGGGGCGGGGTGGACCGTGGGGGCGGGGCGTGGGCGGGGCCAGGTGGGAGGGGCAGGGCTGGGCCAGGGCAGGAGCAGCAAGGACGGTGCCGCAGAGGAGCGGAGGGGCTGGGGAGCAAGTCTCTGGCCTGAGCATCTGGAGGGATGGAGCTGCCGGTGACCGAGCCCAGCGGCTGGCAAGAGGAGCAGGCTGGGCACAAGTTCCATGGGAGCCACCTCTTAGTGCTTGCTGGTGCCAAACACTGCTCCAGCGGCTCGGGACCCAGCAGAGTGGGACGCAGAGCCCCTGACTTCTTGTCGCTTCATCTCCTGGGCTTGTGCGGCAGCTCTGCCGCTTACTTACCAGGAAACTGAGCCAGCGGCATCACTCCCCGAACCTCGGTTTCCCCCTCTGGGATGACGATCCCTCCCTCCCAAGGCCCCTGCAAGGCTCTGTGAGCTAATGCCTCTGCGGCGCCTGGCATCCAGTAGGCGCTCATCAGAGCCCGTTGCTTCCCCGTCCACCATGCTGGCTGTCCCCCAGGGGACCGTGCGGGGAGCGTTATTTTTAAGCATGGCTCCAGCGGGCTGGGCTGTGGCTCCGAAGGCTGCAGGGAGCCCACAGCGCTAGCGACATCCTGGCTTGCTCGATGCCAGGAGACCACAGCGTGGAAACATCAGGGGAGGCCGCCCCGCGTCCGTGCCCTGCCCGGTAACCCTTTATGCGAAATTGTGTCATGTCACCAGATGCTGTTTATAAACAGCACTGACCTTTCCCAAGCAGGGCCGCGGGGGACGCGGCCGCAGCCAGCTTCTCCACCCCTCACCCCCCAGGACCTGCCGCTGACCCCTCCCGCTAGCCCAGATCACACAGAGCGGAGTCTGGCCTGGCCTCTGGCCAGCCTTTGCCTGGATGTTCCAACACCTCCCAGCACCTCGCAGCTGACCAGCCCTGAAGTATTTTTAAACCCTGGCCTCGGCCAACCTCTTTGTCACATTCCGGTCGGGGCTTGAGTTCAGTGCGCGCCCCAGTTAGGGGAGCTGAGGGTTTGGGATTTGTTGGACAACAAACATTCAATCAAATCCCAGAACTTGTGGGCCTACTGTGCGCCAGGACCCGTAGTGCGACTTCTGGGTCTGCCTCCCAGAGCTGGCTTCAAGGCGCTCCCTGCCTGGTGGGACACGGTGACGGCCCACACCATGGCAAGCGCCAAAACAGAGGCTAAGACAGCAATTGCCGCTCAAACATCCACGGGACCCGGTGGGTTGTGTCAGGGAACGAAGCGGCCGAGCGCGATACCAGGGAGAGGGTGGGCGTGGCAATGGGCTGAGCTCACGCCTGTCCTGGGGGTGGCGGCTCCCCAGCTCTGGCCTCTGTTGCCACAAGGGAATTGGGCCCATTTTGCCCAGAGATTCTGATTTTCCAAGAGAAAGATTTCCACTCTAGGTTGATACAAGATTTCATGCAAAACAAAACAAAAAAAAAAACTCTTGACTTTTAAATGTTGGCGATGAATTTCAAAAAACGTTGGAAACATTCCGAGAGCCAAACGACACCTGTCTGTGGGCTGGACTCAGCCCACAGAGTTGAGTGGAGGCAGGTCGTGCTCTCCGATGCAAACAGGCGCGTTATAAAACGGTCAACGGACACAGGCTGTGCACCCGCCACGAGCTCCTGCTGCTGCCCCCGGCCCCAGGCACAGCAGGGAGCAGGGTGGGCACCGTCCTTGTCCCGCATCGCGTACGCCCGGTGGGGTCGCTGGAGCAGCTCCCGCGGGCTCCGATCCTGCGAGTTAGCCGTGATGCACGGCCACCGCCAAAGATCGAATTATAGGAACTCACAACCAAATACATTGAATAGAAACAAAGCTGACAACTGCTCCAAACTCATCACTTTCTGATGACTTTACTGTTCTCCGTGTTCTTGAAGTCGTTGACATGTCACGTGTCACACAGTACATACGCCACGTCACATGGTGGAAACAGTACCCAATGGCCTTCCCAATGCCACGTTCAGTGAAGTCACATTGGTAGCTTGAAACTGGCCACGGTGGGAGCATTTACACCACAGAAATTGGTAAAGTAAGAATCAGGGCTCCCCCCTTGTTGAGAACCAGTTGTTAAATATTTAGCAACAAACCAGATAAAAACGAATGTGCCGGCAGATACGCACCATGTCAGGTAGTGGTAACTACAGTGAAGGAAAATAAAGCGGGTAGGGGGATAGATGGTGACGGAGGGGAGCATTTGAGATGGGCAGGTCCTGGAAGCCTTCCCTGAGGAGGTGATATTTGAGCACAGACCTGAAGAAGGTGAGAGAGTGAGCCAGACAGACACCCGGCAGAAGGTTCGGGCAAAGGGAACAGCAAGTTCCATCTGGAGGTAGGGACAAGCTTGTGAGTTCAGAACGGAGAGGAGGCAAGTGTGGCAGGAGCAGAGTGGGTGAGGGGAGAGGGGGTAGAGATGAGGTTGGGGAGGTGGGCAAGGGTCAGATCATACAAGGTCTTACAGGCCACGGTGAGGAGGAGGATTTTTATTCTAAGAGGGATGGGGAATCCTGGAGGGTTTTGAGCAGCGGAGGAACATGGCTTGTCTTTTAAAATATTTCCTCCATCTGTGTGGGTGAAGTGGAGCAAAGCTGGGAGCCAGGAGAGCAGGGAGGAGGAGCCGAGGGCCTCAGTCCAGGTGGGAGAGGAGAGTGGCAGCCTCACCGTGGTGGTGGCTGTGAACGTGGCAATGAGGGCATGGATTTGGGATGCTTTTGGCAGTCGAGGACTTGCGACGGATGGGAGGTGTGGGGTGAGGGAAAGAGGAACCAATCAGGCCACCAGGGTCTGACCCGAGTGCCTGCGTGGAAGGTGGCACCATGTCCCGAAATGGGAAGACAGGTGCGCTGGGCTGGGACGTTAGGAGGGGGACTAATGGAGGGCTCTGTTCTGCGAAGTTTAGGGGTCTCACGAAACCCACGTGGAGCTGTCAGCTCGCAGGCTGGGCATCGCAGTCTGGGGCACAAGGTGGTTCTGGAAGCAACGTCTCTGTGTTGCAACGGCAACCCCAAGCCAGGGCGGCCACGCCGTTGCGGGGTGGAGGGTGGGGAGGTTCCGGGAAGGCCTCCCGGTGCAGGAGGAGCTGTGGAGTGTCAGGAGAAGCACCGGGCAGGTGGATGACGGAGAAACGGCATCCCAGGAGGAGGACACCGCGGGAGCAGAGGCCCGGAAGCAGGGAAAGCATGTTCTTTCTGCAGGACGATCCTTTGCAGGGTCCAGTGGTGGGAAAGAAGGCAAGAAAGGCAGAGGGCAGGTCACAAAAGGCTGCCTCTTTCAGCCAAAGGAGGCCCTGTGTACCCTCAGGGCGCTGGGTTGACTGCAGGCAGGCGGAGGCCAGAAGGGCACTTAGGTGAGGGAATGTCCTGTGGACTCTGGGCTCCCCTGCCCGCCCCCCAGCACACAGCAAGACACCCCCCACGTCGACCAGAGCCTCCGCCAACCCAGCCAGTTTCTCCGAGACGTTTGCCAATGAACCAGGAAAACAAAACCCTTAGGGGAGGAAGGAGGGTCGGGGGAATATTCTGGAATGTTTGCTCTCTGGATTTCCCTCATCAAGAAAGCTCAGGAGGTCACTTCCTGGGACTGAGGGGGTGGCCAAGGTGAACACAGTTTGGCGTGACTCGAGTGTTTACAGGATCACCGTAACCAGTCCCCAGGGATTGACGGGGGACGTGGGGCACAGCTCTGCCACCTGGCCCTGGGACCAGGTGTGAGTCCTGCCCCCTCTTTGGGCCTGTGTTCAAAGGCTGGTCTTTTCTGCCACGTACCTGCTATGTAATGTTAGGCAAATCATCCATTTTTCTGAACCTCAACTTTCTTACCTGTGCACAGGGATAATAATGGCATCTAGATGAGCATCACGCCCCTTCCTCCTGGAATTGTTGGGGGGCGAAATGAGATTTTTTAAATGTCAGTAATTTAACCCAGTGCTTAGCATGCTAAACTCCCAGTAAATATCAGCCGTCTATCACTATTTGCAAATTTACTAATTATTGAGCATGTACTGTCTGCCAGGCTTTGAGCTATGTGTGTGATCAAATTTAAGCTTCATTCCCTCCCTGTGAGCGAGGCTCATTATCAACTCCATTTCACAGACAGGGAAACTGAGCCTTCAGGCTTGCCCAAGGTAAAATTGCTAGTAGGGGACACAGCTGGGGTTTGAACATGTCTGACCTTAAAACCTGTTCTCACATTCATTCTGTGTTCCGCTTGCCTGTAAATTGAGTCAGGCTCCAGAATTTGGGGAAACAGCAATCTGTGTCACTGCCAGCATCTGTCCACACCATCAGGGACCTTTGCCTTTCCTGGAGCCGGCCAGCTCAGGTTACAGCCTTGGCCTGAGGTGTAGACACGATGCAGATGGTGGCTGTCCCAGGGCCACTGAGGGCCTGGAGAAGCAGAGCCATCATGGGCCAGCCTAGGGCCTTCCTCTCGAACCAGGAGTCCGGCCGGGCACCCGCGGCCCATCAATAAATGTGCCCAAAAATAGCTCACTGGGCCCGGCCAGGGCAGGAGGGCCAGGACGTCCTGTTCCCGCAGGCTCTGGCCAGAGTGACCGTGCACTTGGCCTTCCCGGTCAGAGACTGCTGGAAGACAGGGTAGAGCTCACCCTGCCCGAGGCCTGTGGCAGTTGAGCGGGGTCCCCAGCCACCAACAGCCCCAGCCTCAGACACGGGCAAGTCACTTCTCTTTGGGCCCTGGTTTTCTCAGCTGGAGAATGGGGATGGACATTCCATAAGGTGGCTGTGATTCAGCGGGTTTATGTGCACAAGGAACAGCGTGTAGACTTTGCAGGTTTGTTTGCCGACTGCGCCTCCCCCTCGCCCCGCCCTGAGATGGGAGCCCCGCCAGGGAGGGCAGGATCTTTGTCCGCTGTTTACTGATGAACCCTGGTGCACAGGGCGGTGCTCAGGCTGTTTGTTGAATGAATGAATGAATGAATGAATGAATGAAAATGCCAGGCTCCTAGCAAGTGCTCAAAAACTCCCAGCAATTCTTACTGCTATGTGCTTGAAAAGAGAGACTCGAACACGGAATGCGGCTCACAAATGGTATTTGAGATGAGGCAGACGTTCGAGGGAGTCGGGGGAAGACAAGGGGTACATGCGAAGGAACAGGAGGGCCGTGGAAGGCGGGACTCGGGCAGCTGGGCTGACACTGCCTGAAGCTGGAAGGTTTTATGTGAAATCTCCAATTTTTAAAAGTCGGCTAATGATTCAAAATTACGAGGAAACACGCACACGAGTGCAGGTCACACAAACGAGGCCCCCGGGCCGTGAGCGTGGGGCTGTCAGCCGACTAGGGGGAGAGCGGAAGGTTTGTCCTTGCTTCGGGCAACGGGGCCAGAAAGAACATACTTGGAAGAGTCACCAGAGGAGCTCCCTGCGCCCCCTCTGCCCAGTGGGGACAGCTGGCTGCCACAGGACAAAGGGACAAAGCAAGGACAGGTGGGGGCCAGGCTCAGTTCAGTCCCAGCTCCAGCTCTGATCCTGGTGGGCAGGCAGGCTGTGTGGCCTTGGGCAAGTTACCTGGCCTCTCTGTGCCCCGCTTTGCTCTCAGTGGAGGCTGACTCCGCAGAGTTCCCAGACTTCCACACTCACTGAACAAATACCTGTTGCATGCCAGGCGCTGTCCGGCCCTGGCGCTTGGGCACGCGCAGAGCAAGCCCCTGCCTCCAGGGCACGTGCACGGGCGGCGGGTGTGGAACTGGGCCCGGGCCGTACTAGGCAAGAGCCGCCAGCTCTTCCTCCACCAAGCCCTGCTTCTGGCACCTCTGCTTGCAGTAGCTGTTGCTTGTGACTTTTGCTCATTTGTTGAGCGCTAACTGAATGCCATGTACTAAATATTCTATCTTCAAACCAATTTTGCAGGTGGAGGCCAGGCACCCGGGTTGCATAGCTGGGAAGGGGTGGGGGGGAGACTCCCCTGCCCTGAGCCCCTCTGCCCCGACCCTTAGCTGCTTAGCAGGGATCAGCTGGGGCCTCCTTGGGGGTAACGTGATGGAAATGTCTCCTGTCTGTGCTAAACTTTGTCCCAAATTTACCTCTTCTGAACTTCAAACAAACCCAGGTCCTGACCTTGTCCACTGCGTGGCCCTTGGTGCCTTTAGAGATTTCAGACTGATCCTCTTTTATCTTCCAGGGGTGGAGGCCTGGTTATTTTCTGTTCTCTTCTCCTAAGGCTGCCCTGGAGCTCCTGAGCCGTTTCATAACAATAGGATCCGATCGTGAGCACCTACTACGTGCCAGGCACCCCACGAGTACCATCTCATGTGCCTCCGAGGCACAACCCATAACAATCCCAGGAGGCAGGTGCTGGGCAGATGGGAACGGAGGCTCAGAGGGGCAAGGTCACTCACCCAAAGTCACGCAGCCAAGATGGATGGTTTCAAAGCCACACCATTCACCACGGTGCCATGTGGCTTCCCTCCACCAACCGCTGGGTGAAGAAGCGTCTCTGCTCCAAACCAAGAGCTTCATCCCCCTTCCGCTTCATCCATTGCCAGAACAAACCCCTGAGAGGTTCATTTTCCCAGAAATCCCCAGTTTGAGGGCTCCTTCCTGGGACTGGGGGCTGGGTTTCTAGCATGTGCAGGGGCCCCTTCTCTGGTCTCGAAACCCTGACTGCTTTGTGTGGGGTTCCATGGCAGGGAAGTTCTCTCCGTCTCTTCCCCCCACGGTTAGAAATGGCAAGAAGGGAACAAGGTGTGCACTGATGGCGGGCGCGGGGCAAGGCTTTGGGGGCTCAGATTCCAAACGCCAGAGGAGCGCCAGGCCCGGAGGTGGAGTTGCCCAGTTAGAATCTCGCCTGTTCTTATCGGCTCCGCGGGCGCGGGCCGGCGGAGGGATCAAAGCAGGCCAGGGCTGTTGATTTACTTTCCTCCTCCTTTTTGGCAAAAGGAGATCAAAGGTAAAAGCAAAGCCTCCACTCTGTGCACCTCCTCCCTTGTTTCTTCCTCTTTTCCTGTCCTCCCTTAGCAGCCTGCAGCTAACAGCCCTGGATACGAGGGGGCACCTCCGTCGCCCCACGCTGCTTCCCTGGCGCCGGCTCTGCACTGGGCCGGGGGCTGAGCGTGCGACGGAGACCATGGCACAGTTTCCCACAAACAGCGACAGCTCTTGTTATCCCCATTTAGCAGAAGAGGAAACTGAGGCACTGAGGGGAAAAGTCACTCTCCAGAGGTCGCTCCAGGCTCTCCGACTCCTGGGTCCATGTTCTCAATCATTCCTCAAGCCACGTCCCTCCCCCACATGTATATTCCGCTAAGAAAAATGAAACGAGCACAAAGGTGGCTAACAGCAGAAATCCAAGTTCAAGCGTTCCCCGAGTGCCCCTGCTGTGGCGAGCCCTTTGCTGGGCTGTCTCGTGCTACAAACCCCTGTGACAACAGTGTCCGGACAAGACGCACGGAAGATTGGAGGCCGTTGGGTAGGAGGCAGGAGGCAGTGGTGGGGACTGGGGTGACCCGGAGAGCCCTTGTGAGCACGAGGGCCCCGTGTGGCCAGGGCTGCAGGGCAAGCTGTAGCTCCAGATGTTTTATGAGAAATCTCTGCAGTTTTTCTTCATACAGAAGGACAGGGATAGTAGCAGGCAGGGGTCTGTGTTTAATTTTTGCCGGTGCTGTGCTCTGCTGCCGTCCTGGATTCAGTGTTCCGTTTTCCCGGTGAGCTGCAATATTACCTTTGTCCTAACATTTCCCATCGTTTCTCTTATTTTATGCTTTTCAGTGTGAACTCAAAGATTGCTTCATCTAATTAAAAAAATCCTGTGGGTCATTCCTTGAAATTGCACTAAGTTCATATATGTTGGCAGAATTGTCATTTTAAGGATACGAAGTCTCACCGTCCAATTATTCTCATCCCATTTTGTGCCCTTTGGAAAGATTTTTTATTTATTTTTTACTTTTTTATTTTTGGTTTTCTTCCAAAATCTCTTGATTTTTGAAACGATGGCAACATTCCAAACTATTTGAATTTCACAGGCCACGTAACACCTCCTGGGGGCTGTGTCTGGCCCGGGGTTGAGGGGGCTCCCTGCTGCACCCCCCCACACCCTGGAGATTCAGGGCAGCCTCGCCCTGCAGGGAGATTAAAGGCTGCGGTTCAAAGATAACCCTGTCCCAGGCGGGGAGATCTCCAGGCCCGGAGAACTCAGGGCAGGCCGGGCTGAGAAACTCTGGGATTTTCCCTGCCTGACTCGCTCTGCGGGAAGCCGAGGTCCCCACTTCCTCCACGCTGGGCCAGATAAGCCCCGAGGCCGGCCGAGGCGGTGCCTTCCTGCTCAGGCTGCAGCCAGCTCATTTCTGACTGGCACTTAAAGCAACAATCGAAAATAACCTGTACGGTGTGCTTTTTAAATTGCATATTTTAAAAAATAGGAAAACACGGTCAGTCGGTCAAGGATATCTACCGAGACCCACTAGTACCAGGTCCTGCTCAATGTGTTGGGGACGGGGCACGGTTCCTGCTTCCCGGGTCTGAAGCCCCGAGGCGGGGCGCATGGGGGGAGCCCAGGAACGGGTGAGAGAATGAGCGCGTTCCGGGGCGGGCGGCGGGCGGAGAGATGAAACAGGGCGAATGGAGCGAGAGGCGCGGGAGGGCTGCCCGGACAGGGGCTTGGAGGCCACGTTTTGCTGAGACAGAAACGGTGAGAAAGAGACAGCCAGGGCCCCCCTTTCTCCCTGGACACCCTGACACCCCAGAAAACCACTGTGGCATTTGGCCATATATCCTGCCAAACCTTTTTGTCCAATCATATTTTTATATTTGCATGTCTTCTTATTCATTTATTTAATTTATATACCAAAAGTGGCCAGGTAGTTTCGGAACTGCCTCCTTTTCCTACTGGAAGCCTCAGTTTCCCCATCTGTCAACTGGAGCTGTTCTTAGCAGCCACCCCACGTGAGGGTGAAACACACGCTAATTGCGAAGATTTACCAAGAAAGTGACCTGTGGAACACGACTGACCCAAAGAGTCACAATTATTGGTACATTTTATTGTCATTTTATTATTATTTTTTTCATTAGCCCCAAGAGGTGGAGATTAGCGTTTCCATTTTGCAGGTGAGATTTTAAGGCTCCAAAGGTCAAGCGTGAAGGCCGAGACAGGAGCAGTGCAGGAGAGGGCAGGACGTCATCCTCCACCCCCAGCCCGGCCTGGTGGAACCTCCGCCGGAGAGAGCCCCTTCCTCCTGGGAGAGGAAGTTGAGGCTGAAACTAGGGGCTTCTTTTGGGTAGCTTTTTTTTTTTCCGTCTCTGCGATGCTGTTTGTTTTCGTGAACATTGCACTTATCTGATGTCACAGGTTTTGGGAACCCAAACCACAGACGTAAATATGCCGTGTTATTCTTCGAAGGATCGTGCAGTGCGATAGTGAGCTTGGTGCTGCGGCGACAGCGTGCGCGGACGCAGGGCTTGTTTCTGCAGAACTGAGAACGGCAGGGCTCGTTCCCAGGTTCAGAGTCGTCAGCATCTTTGGCAGAAGCCGGGCCGCCGTCGCCCAGACCACGCTGGGGTGCGGAGCTCTCACATCCCCAAGGTTGCCCTGAGCAGCCAGGCGGCGGGCAGAGGGGAAAACCCGCCGGCGACACCAGCGCCACAGCGTCCGCACCCCTGACGGTGCTGCAGAGAGGGCTGGAGGACCCGGAAACCTGGGGCTGGGGCTTGCCGGGTACCTGCCATGTTCCGGCAGGTTCTGGTTAACCCGAAAATTCTGTTTGGTTTTCCTGTGCTTTTTGAGAATGTCACTCAAACCCCTGAATCTCCTCTGTGATCTAAGTGTCATGAGGAAAGCAAAACCCTGCTTCCTGCTGCAGACGTGTCCACATCCTGGCCCCCGTGAGGACTGTTATCCACACACAGCCAGGGGGATCCTGTGAAAACCTAAGCCAGGGCAGGTCCTTCCTCCCCTCAAAACCCTCCCATGGCTCCCACTTCACTCGGGGTGAAAGCCAAGCCCCTGCTGTGGCTCCTCCATCTCTCACGCTCATGGCAAGAGCCACCACCAAGACCCTTTCTGTCTCAGGGCCTTTGCACTTGCTGCCTCCGTACTTCCTTCATGGCAATACCTTCTCGCCAGAGAGTTCGGCTCTGATTTCCACCTAATCCAGTGGCCCCGCCCCAGAATAACTATTCCCTTACCGTGCTTTATTTTTCTGACATGTTAGATATCCAGTATTCTGTTTATTGCCATTGGTCCCAAGTTCCCAGCAACTTTTGTGTTTCTCTAGCACCTAGGTGCTGCCTGGCACGCTGGGTGAGCTCAGTCATTTTTATGCATGTGTGAATAAATTAAAGAGTCTTGGGCCCAACCACTTCAACGCAAGAGGTTTAGCTCAGGTCTTGGGGACAATGAGGGTCATGAAGGGTTTTAAACTGGGGATTTATATAATCAGTTGGTTTGGGAACGATCACTGCAGCTTCAGTGAGGCCGCACGTCCCACGTGCACATGCGCTGTAGGCGAGACCCCAGGCAGCGCTGGGTGGAATCCCAAGAACTTGGTGGTAGTGCCTCCCCCAAGGAGCGTTTCAGGGAGCAGATCAGACAATAGTCGCATGAGGCGGAGCTCCGTCCTTGGCGCTTAGGAAGTGTCCAGCCAGTGGTCACTGTCAGTGTCGGCTGCCGCGTGCATGGGAGATGAGGGGACTCCCTGACACCCAGGTTTCTGGGTTCGGCAGCTGCAGGGTTGGGGTGCGTGCCGTGGGGAATGAAGCAGGAGGGAATTTGGGGGTGTGGCTGAGGCTAAGGGTGCCGAGGTCAGAGCAGGAACAAGATCGGGGGCCTGTGAGACGTTCGGGTGGGCATGTCCGGTCGGCAGCTGGGCTCAGGAGAGAGGCCAAGGCTGGAGTTGCAGATTTGGGGGTTCCTGGTGCAAAGGTGGTGACTCAAACACGGCTGGGATGGCCCAGAGACCACGTGTAAAGACAGAAGAGAAGAGAGCGGGGGCGGAACCCTTAGGGATCCCCAGTGTTTGAAGGCAGAGAGCAGAGGAACCCATAAAGGAGACCAAAACAGAAGCCAGAGAGGTGGGAGGCGTGTCGGCCAGTGGTGGGGACACGAAAGCCGAGGGAGTCCTCCCGCAGGAGAGCGGAGCACAGCTCCGTGCCTCCGACCCCAGCGCGGCCATGCGACTTGCTTCTGCCAATAGAGCGAGATGAAAGTGACGGCGCGTCGTTTGAGACTACGCTTTACGAGACCTTGCGTGTTTCCGCCTGGCTCTGGTGCCTGTGCCGCCGCTACCAACAGAGTGTCCAGAAGGGCCCGTGGGTCCCAGGAGAAGAGCAGGGGCAGGACCCCTGGGGCAGAGCAGGGCCCCCCAGCCCAGCCCAGCCCGCCGACCTCCAGGCAGCCAGCTCCATGTTCCCGAGAATTAAGGTTTGGGGACGGTTTCTTAGGCAGCATGCTTGTCCTCATAGGTGATGGATGCTCGTGGTAAGATGGAACTGAGGTCACAGGGAGCTGAGCAGAGGATGGGGTACAAGAAGTTCTGGCGAATGGAGGTGTAGCGGACGCGGGACCACGCAACCACAGCCCTCTCCACCTCCCTCTTTTGTTTGAGGGGGGCGTCAGCACGTGCGTTCAAGGAAGGGACCCCCTCCTGAGACTGAGGGGAAAAAGAAAGCGAACGCACGTCTCTGATAATCTCTTCGAGCCGCTGTATCGACAGCCCTCGAACTACTGCGGCAGACGCTGCTGGCTGCCTGCCCAAGACACTCTCCTGGCCTTCCTGGTTTACCGAACCCTGGCGTTACCGGGAGGGCCGCGGGCCAGCTGCAGGCACCACTGTCCTAGGCCCCTCGCGGCCAGCAGAGGCCTCAGGATCCAGGTGTGACCAACGGAGAGGAAGCCACATTGGCCCAGTGGGGACCGGGAAGAGCTTTTTTTTGAGACAGAGTCTTACTTTGTTGCCCGGGCTAGAGTGTCGTGGCGTCAGCCTAGCTCACAGCAACCTCAAACTCCTGGGCTCAAGCGATCCTCCTGCCTCAGCCTCCCGAGTAGCTGGGACTATAGGCATGCGCCACCATGCCCGGCTGATTTTTTCTCTATATATGTTTTTTCAGTTATCCAGATCATTTCTTTCTATTTTTTAGTAGAGACAGGGTCTGACTTTTGCTCAGGCTGGTCTTGAACTCCTGACCTTGAGCGATCCACCCGCCTCGGCCTCCCAGAGTGCTAGGATTACAGGCGGGAGCCACTGCACCCGGCCTGAAAGAGCTTTTTGACAGGAGACAAGCATGATGGGCACGCTGCCCACCCCGGCCCCCTTCCCGCCCGGAATGTGGATTCGCGCCAAAGGTGGAACGGGCATCCGGCAACTGTGACCAACATGAGGACAAAGGCCACACGTTCGAGGTGGCCAAGCAGAGAAGGGGAAAGAACCCGAGACACCTGAGGCACCACGGGGTCGTCCCGGCAGCCCGATGGCTCCTCCCAGATCTCTAGCAGCAGGAGGCAGCGGAAACCCTGCCGCCCGTGGTCAGGCCTGGGCTCCGTACAGCTGCGGGCCTGACAGAGCCACTGCGCTGTCCCTGGGTTTCTGAACATCTGAGGAGATACACTTCATGATTAAGCCACCTTGTGTTGGGCTGTCCTGCTCCTTGCAGTTGAACGTGTCTCGGTGAATACCCGAGGTTTCAGTGAGCTGCCTCCGATGCACTGAGGCCGGCCTGAGTCCGGACTCGGGTGAAATGGGGAACATCCCAGGGGGAGACAGGGGCAGTCTGATTTCCTGGGCATCTTTCTGCTGGGATCCCGCTGGTCCTCGGCTAAGCACTCAGGGTCTACCTCCGCTTTTGGTATCCGTGGGCCGGCCTGACTGATCAAGTTCCGGTGGCTTTTTTCTCCCTCTGGAGGAAGAAGCTAAGGTTCAGGGAGGAAAATGTACTACCTAAGGCCAGAGCTAGATTCGAATCCAGGTCTGCCTGACTCCGAGACTATATGTTTTCCTCCTTTCTGCTTCGGTCTTCTCATCAGTAGCATGAAGAGATTATGCAAAATCAAAGTTTTTCAAAAATTTCATTTCAAAGCCGGCAAAAACCCCTTTACAGCTGAAAAGCATTATCTGACCTATTAAAAAAAGATGAAAGAGAAACTTCTGAGAGGAGGGCCGGGCAGCCTGCAGCCTCCCCCCCAGGCCCATGCCCACTGGAACCTGGGGTTTGGGGTGCTCTTAGGAGACACCAGCCCAGATTATCTCCAGGCCTTTTGAAAAGTCTCTGAGTCCAGGAGGGGAGTCTCTGATCTTTGAAACATCCTTAGAACAGCACGGAAGACAGGCACGCACATGGCAAAACAAAACAACCGAAAGCCAAAAGCTTTCCAGCGGTGCAAAAGGACAAGCAAAAAACAATTTTCCCTCCCATCTCTGACTTCCCAGTCCCTCCCCGGAACAGCCACTGCCACCAGGGCCTTGCGTCTCACCCTGGGGAGATCTGTGTGCCTACCAGCAAATAAGTAAATGTATTCCCCCCTCGCTCCTTAAAACACACACACACACACACACACACACACACAAATTGTAGCATTCTATGATCACCGTTTCATCTTGTTTTCTCAGTTAACATCTTGGCTGTTGTTCCAAATCAGTACACAGAGGTCTGCTTCGCACACTTCGGTGGCTACGCAGAATTGAAAGACTATTTAATTTATGCAGCTAAAAACGGTCCCTATTCTTGGATACTGCTGTTTACGGTCTTTTGCTGTGTCCATAAATGCTGGGTCCTTATATAACGCGTCTTGGTGCATTTAGATACTTGGTCCTTCCTTCCCTCCTTCCTTTCTCTTTCTTTTTCTGTGTTTTGTTTTGCTTATTTGTATTTTCAGATTTTGACTGCATGAACATGTACCATTTGTATTATAATTAAAAGGACATGTTTACAGGCCCAGGATCCAAACTTCAGCCAAGTTAGAGACACAGCCCCACGCATGAGCACAACTCAGAAAGGAAAAATCCAGCCTCCAGTGCCGAGGCCGGTTTGGCCGGGAGGCCTTGCTGCCGGAGGAGCCTGTGCCAGGGCTCGGCCCCGGCCTGTTGCGACACTTTCCGGAGTGCAGGGTCTGGGTTCCAGTTCTGGCTGTGCCACCGACTTTCTGGGTGAGCCCAGGTGAGTCACGGTACGTTCTCGGGGGAGGTTGGCGTCACTGTCCCCAGTTCCCAGGTGAAGAAAAAAGGCCTCAGGAGAATGGAGCACTTGCCGGTCTCCCACACCAGCAAAAGGACCACCTCCATCCAGCCTGGGAACTGGTCCTGCATCCTCCGCCCGTCCCCTGCAAATGTCACTGTACCCACGAGTGCTGTCGGCTCTGCCTTCACGATAGATCCCTGTCTGTCACCAAATCCTCAGCACAGCCTTCGAGGGGCCTTCTGACGTCCGTGCCCACCTCTCCAACTTCATCCCTGCCGTCTCCTCCCTGCGCCCCTCCCCAGCTCTCTCTGCACCACCTTCCCAGGCGCAGCCCCACCTCAGGGCCTTTGCACCTGCTGTGCCCTTGACTTGGATTCCTTTCCTTCCTGCAGGCCTGGGACTAGGCCGAGGCATGCGAGGTGCCCAGGCTGAGACTTTCGGCTATCCAACCTTGCTTTCTTCATCGCCCTCGTTACAAAATTATGTGTTTCACGCCCAGCTCTGCCCACTAGATTATAAGCTCTGTGAGGGTGGGGACTGTGTCTTCCTCGCTCTCAGATATTTCCCCGGTGCCAGGACAGTGCCAGTGTTCAGGAGATAGCAAATACCTGCGGGTGGAGGAATGAATAAGTCAGCGAGGGAGCCGGTCAGAGGCAGAGCGGGATTGGAAGCCAGATTTGCCTGCCCCAAAGTCGGCCGTGCCGGCCGTGGCTGAGACAGGCAGGAGCGCGGGACTGTGGCCTGTCCCGGCCTGCCCTGCTGGGCACCCTGCATCCCGAGGACAGGCTTCCTGAGGAAACTTCTAGGCGGGGAGGGGCTTGGCCCCAGTCCCCGGGGGCTGCTCTGAGCCTCGGGCCTTCGGTGGGGCCAGCTGCGGCCCCCCTTCTCCGTTCTAGTTTTTATTTTTAGCGTCGAGTTTTTGGGCACAGCAGACTCTCCTTAGGAAAAGTCCAACGAGAGGACGAGGGAGGCGATTTTGAAATCCGGTGGGAAAGTAGGTCAGGCCGGTGGCTGGCCGGGGTCCAGACGATAAGGCCGCTGCAGAAGTTTAATAACGTGAGCGGCCGTCTCCGTGACATAATTCATAACCGAGAGGAAACAGCAATTACGGAGCAGTTGTGCAACGCGGGACAAGCCTCCTTCGCAGCTCATAAAAGCAGGAGAGGCAGAGGCGACACTGTCATTCCGGGGCCGCCGGGGGCCTGGCCAGTGGCCCATGGGGGTTTGGGACCAAGTCAGTCTCTACGTTGGGGGGCCATGCGAGGCAGAGCAAGCACCTACTGCGTGCCGCACTCGGCACAGGGCCGGGGCGAGAGCCGTCACAGAGCTGGGCGTTTGCTGCGGCGGGCAGTCTGGGCACAGCTGTGCTGTTTCGATGCGGCCTTGTCAAACTGGAAAACCGCTTTGATTGTCGCGTGAACTGTGCAACAGACATCCTGATCCTTGTTCCAGCTCTCCCCCTCCCACCCTCCCGTTCCTGTGGATTTTCAATTTCTCCTTTAGTCTTGTCTCGGTTGTTTGGTCTTTCCACAAGCACCATTTGTTTCATAATCACTTTTTAAAGAGCTATTAAATCCGTCCTGGCCTCTTTTCTCCTTGAACGAGCCAGGGATGGACCGCAGGACCTTTGCACTTGCCGTGCCCTCTGCCCGGAATGCTCTTGCCCTGGAAAGCCACCTGGCTCACCCCTCACCTCCCTCAGGACTTCACTCAAATGTCAGCTTCCCACTGAAGTCTCAGCTGACCAACCTTTCAAAAACAGCAAACCCACCTGGCGTTCTCAAGCTACCGCCCCTGCTTTATTTTTATCTACAGCACTTAGCACCAATTAACCCTCTCCACACGCTGTTCTTTTATTTTATTATCTGCTTGTTCCCACCAGTATGCTGGCACCACCTGCGAAGGATTTTTGTCCATCTCGTTTTCAGCTATTATACATCCCAGGTACCAGGAGCTGTGTCTGGGCACCGTGGGTGCTCAGTGAATCCCGGTGAATGAATGAATGAATGTTTACTGTTAATACTGTCTGATAAAAAGCTGACCACTTTCTGGTTTGGTTTGGGGCTGCCTCAGAATGGCCCAGGGTCTAGTCCTCTTGGATACTGCGGGTGGTAGCAGAAGTTGGGGTAACCAGATCTTGACAGCTGGCCTGTTCTGACTGGTCAGTGCTCGGTTTGATGTCACCCCTCTTCCTTCCCTGCCAGCCTCTCTGGAGAGCCTCTTGGCCACTTCTGTTAAGATCTTAAACACATCCACCCCCTGTGCATGAACATTCTCGTGCAGCGGAGCTGAGCTCCGCATGCAAAAGGGGGTCCCCGCAGAACTCTTCGCACACCGTCAGGGAGACGCGCAGCGGGGAATACACGCACCCCGCCCGCGCACGCGACTCTCGCACAGTTGGGCATGCGCATTCGCTTTGCCATTCCCGCACCCACACGCGCGCAGTCGCACGCTCAGCCACGCGCACGCGCCCCCGCCCCCGCACCTCCTAGGACACACTCCCTGCGCTGAGAAGTGGGGACAGGCCCCCTGGCCTGCGCACGCCCTGACCCCCGACCCCTCCGCACTGCTCCACGCTGACCGGCTCGGCTCGGGCAAACCGGACCGGGACCAGCTCTGAGCCGCAGGGTGCGCGGTGCCCACGTCAGCCCTGACTGCGCCGCCTCCGGGCGCGTCTGCCCGGCTCACCTGTCCCTGGGCACCCGCCCGCTTCCTCCCCGCCAGGGGGCGGTTTCCGGGCCTGCCTGGCACCCAGAGGAGAGGAAGGAAGCCGTCTGGGGGGCCGACCCGAGGAGCCCAGCACACGCCCGGCGGCTCCGCGACCCAGGGCACCTGCGGCTGGATCTGACAGGGCTGGGGACCAGGCTGCCCGCCCCTCCACCAGGGCACCACGCCCGGGCTCCCGGAATCCGCCCCCCAGGTGTGAACGCCGCCCCTCCGGACCCGAGTGGGACCACACCTGCGGCGCCTGCGCACATCCTATGGTGCGGGTGCGAGTGTCACCCTTGTTTTCCGAATGAAGAAACTGAGGCCCCGAGAGGTTAGGGGCTGGCCCAAGGAGCGGGATTCGCCCCCACCCTCTGCCGGCTGCTTCGCTTTATGTTGTTCGCTTTGGGTCGGAGCGTTTTATCCTGTGAGCCCCCAACAGCCGCGGCCCTCCGCCCCGCTCCTCTCTGTGCGTCCTGGCGACAGCCTCATCAGCAGGGCACCACCGTTAGCCCCATTTAGCAGATGAGGAAACTGAGGTTGAATGATGCCCGCCCGCCAGGAGCAGATAGCAAGGAAGAGGCAGATCCAGAGCCAGGCCCGTGCCCAGGTCCGAGGGCTCTTTCCGCAGCGCAGTGCCATCCCCCCGACGCGCCAGAGGCCGTGGACAGAACCAGAGTTTGGGAAAAGTCATCGCGAACTTAGCTCTGGGTCTCCGCTGGCATCAAGAGAGGAGGCTGATGGTCTTGGTAGCCCCAGAGCAGTCGGAGAAATAATAATAAATGTGTGACAACGACCCGACAAACTTTGTTTCTGCGTTTGAAGCAAGTGGGGTATTGTTAGATCCAGTTCCCCTCGGCCCCAGGAACAGAGAGGCAGAGTCACCGAGGATGCAAATGGCAAAGGAGTTTATTTGCTAGCTCGAGCTAGGGTCCAAGTCCCAGAGCACCAACGCAGTGGCCTCCCTATGGACCAGA